>JAQZBX010079783.1:0-13922 GCA_029593785.1 Cabassous unicinctus
CCTGGAGACACAAACACCAAAACATCAGAAGTCTAACTTGTCTGAGGGAAAATAGGGCAGGCAGAGGCAAATTAAAAGCCTAAAGCAGATTTCAGAATCCTAATCTGTTAGAGTGGGTGTAGCTCAATGGTTAACCTCTTGCTTTACTTATACAAGGTCCCAGAAGGTTCAAACCCAGCACCTTCTAAAAAGGAAAAAAAAAATAATAACTAGCTTGCTTGAGTGATAAGTGGGTTGTGGAGGGACACCCAAGGAGCTGCAGGGAGCACAAGTTGAAAGATAAGCATCCTGGGGAAAGGGAAAATAGAGTTTTTAAAAAGGGTATTTGATTTGTTATGTTTTTTTTTTTTTTATTCTTCATTCTTTTCTGTACACCCTAGTACTTTACCTGGGGAGGGCAGGCTGCAAGGAGATTGACTGGCGATCAATAGCAACCTGAAATGGTTGTTAGTGGCCTGAGAGGGGAAGCCTGTTTTTTGGGAGAGTTGCTGTTGTTGTTCCCTTCTTTTCCTTTTATTTTTTTCTCAATTTTCATTTTAGTTTATTTCTTTTCTTTCATTTTTCTCTCTTCCATTGCTTTTCTTTCTTTCCACCTTTTCTGGTTTGATTCTGATTTCCTTTCTACTCTTCTCATCTTTCTGGTCTTTTATTTTATTGTCTTTTCCCTGATTCTTTCTATTTATTTATTCCACATTTTTTATTCTTTTTTTTTAAAGATTTATTTATTTATTTATTTATTTATCCCCCCCTTGCTACTTGTGTTTTGCTGTGTCCATTTGCTGTGTGTTTTTTCTGTGTCTGCTTATCTCCCCCTTGCTGTGAGGTCTTGCTGCATCAGCCCACTGCGCCGCGCAGGCCGGTCTGCCCTCACAAAGAGGCCCCGAGAAGAAAACCCGGGGCCTCCCATATGGTAAACGGGAGCTCTATCGATTGAGCCACACCCGCTTCCTACATTTTTTATTCTTAATCCTTTTTATTTTTAAATGAAATTTCACTCTTATTACTTATTTATTTTTCTTTTATTACTGATTAATTTAAGGTTCCTTTTCCATCTTTGTCTCTTTTTATTATGTTTGTCTTTGCTTTGCTTTCCTATGGTCTTAATAAGTTTTCGGGGGAACATGGGCAGCTACAAGAATATAGAATAAGTGGGATCAAGTGTCAAAGAGGACCCAAATCACAAAACAAAACAAAACAAAATAAAGCTCTAGAGTAGAAAGAGAAGCTAACCATCAGATTTAGCACATCAAGATAAACAGATGCCTAGACACCAGCAAAAAATTACTAAGAAACAGGAAGACATGACCCAGTACAATGAACAAACTAAAATACAGAAGGAGAAGCAGAATGTGGAACAAATAATCAAGGATGTCCAAGTAAATATCATGAATCAACTTAATGAACTGAAGGAAGAGATAAAGGATATTAGATGAAACTGGGGGGATATACAGAAGAAGTTATAAGCATACATAAAAAGATCACAGATCTGATGATGATAAATGACAAAATGCAAGAAATCAAAATTATGCCAGAAGCACATAACAGCAGATTTGAACAGGCAGAGGAAAGAATTAGTGACATCAAAGATAGTGTATCTGAAATATCACAAGTAGAATAGATAGACAAAGAGATTTTAAAAATTTAGCAAAGACTCAGGAAATTGAATGACAACATGAAATGCACAAACACATGCATTATAAGCATCCCAGAGGGAGAAGAGAAGGGAAAGGAGACAAAAGAAGTGTTGGAGGAAATAATGAATGAAAATTACCCAACTCTTTGGAGGTACATTGATGTACATATACAGGAAGTGCAGCACACTTCAAGGAGCATAAATTTTAACAGGCATACCCTGAGATGTATACTTATCAAACTGTCAAATGCAGAAGACAAACAGAAAATATTGAAGGCAGTGAGAGTAAAGAGATCCATCAGATACAAGTGAAGCTAGATAAGATTAAGTGCTGAGTTCTCATCTGAAACTAAAGAGGTGAGAGTGTGGTGGTATAACCTAGTTAAGATGCTAAAGAAAAGTAAAAGAAAAAGAACTGGTAGCCAAGAATTCTGTATCCAAAAAAGTTGGCACTCAAAAATGAGGGATAGTTAAAATATTCACGGATAAACAGAAATTAAGAGAGTTTGTCAACAAGAAATCTTCTCTTCAAGAAATAATAAGGGAATTGTGCAGGTTAAAAGGAAAAACAGGATTGAGAGGGTTGGAGGAAGTATAGAAAGGAAGGTTATTATTGTGAATAACTAAAAAGATAAAAATTAAATAAAAACAAAATATGACATATATGAACTTAAAAAGTGTTTACTGTAAAAACTGCCTTGACAGTAATAATATTGAATGTTAATGGATTAAACTCTCCAATCAAAAGACAAAAATTGGCAGAATTGATACAAAAATATGACCCATCTATATGCTATCTACAAGAAACTCACCTAAGGCCCAGGGACACAAGGAAGTTAGAAGTAAATGCTTGGAAAACAATTTACCATGCAAACAATAAAGAAAAAGTTATGGGAGTAGCTATACTAATGGACAAAATAGACTTTAAATGCAAAACTATTGTAAGAGACAAAGAAGGACACTATACATTAATAAAAGGGATAATCAATTGAGAAGAAAAAAACAATTGTAAGCATTTATCAACCTAACCAGGATGCCCCAAAGCATATGAGGCAAACAATGGAAAATCTGAGGAGAGAAATAGATGCCTCTACAATTTTAGTACAGGACTTTATTGCACCATTATCATCATTAGACCATCTCAACAGAGGGTTAATAAAGAAACAGAGACCTTGTATAACACATTAGATGATCCAGACAAAATAGATAAATACAGATCACTACACCCCAATACAGCAGAATATACATTCTTCCTGAACACACAATGATCATTCTCTAAGATAGAACACATGCTAGGTCACAGAACAAATCTCAGCTAATTTAGAAAGATTGAAATTATACAAAGTATTTTCTCTGACCACAAAAGAATATAGCTGGAAAGTAATAAGGGCAGACAACCAATATATACCTAAGGATATAGAAGTGAAACAACACAGTCTTAGACAATCAGTAGGTCAAGGGGGAAATTGCAAAAGTAATCAAAAACTACCTTGAAATGAATGAAATTGAGAACACAACATATCAAAACCTATGTGGTGCAGTAAAAGCCATGCTGAGTGTGAAATGTATAGCTATAAATTCTTACATTAAAAGAAGAAAGAGCTAAAATCAAAGACCTGACTGCACATCTGGAGAAACTAGAAAAAGAACATCAAACTTATCCCAAAGCAAAGAGAAAGAAAGATATAACAAAGATTAGAGCAGAACTAAATAAAACTGAGAATAAACAAAACACTAGAAAAACTAACAAAACCAAAACCTGGTTCTTTGAGATTAATAAAAATTACAAATCCTTCACTAAACAAACAAACAAAAAAAAATAGGAGAAGCAAATACATTAAAAAATGAGAAAGGGATATCACCACTGATGCCACAGAAATAAAGCGAATCATAAGATGATACTTTGAAAAATTGTATGCCAACAAAATGTGTCACTTAGATGAAATGGACAAACTTCTAGAAAGACACAAGCACTCTACATTGATGAATGAAGAAATAGATAAATTGAACAGACTGATCACAAATAACGAGATTTAAATACTCATGAAAAACCTCCCAAATAAGAAAATCCCAGGACCAGATGTCTTCACAAGTGAATTTTAACAATCACTCTGGAAACAACTAACAGCAACCCTGCTTAAACTCTTTCAAAAAATAGAAATGGAGGTAACATTGCTAACTCATTCTATGATGGCAACATCACCCTAGTACCAAAGTCATAAAGATGCCACAAGAAATGAATATGACAGAACAATCTCTCTAATGAAACTGGATGCTAAAATCCTTAAAAAAAAAAAAAGGGGGGGGGGAGTTAAACAAAACGTCAAACAAATTATACACCATGATCAAGTGGGTTTCATCGCTGGTATGTAAGTATGGTTCAATGTGAGAAAATCAGTCAATATAATGCACCAAACTAGTCAGATAAAAAGAAAAAAAAATCAAATAATCTTATTGATGCAAAAAACATTTGACAAAATACAGCATCATTTCCTCATTAAAACACTTCAAAAGATAAGAATAGAAGGAAAATTCCTCAACAAGATAAAGGGTGTGCATAAAAAATCTATAGCTAACATCCTACTCAATGGTGAAATGCTAAAGGCTTTCCTTCTAAGATCTAGAACAAAACAAGGATGATCACCATCACAGCTTGTTTTTAACATTGTGTTAGAAATACTTGTTCCATCACTTAGGCAAATAAAGAAAGAAATTAAAGTCATCCAGATATGAAAGTAAGAAGTAAAATTTCACTTTGAAGATGGCATGATCCTATACATAGAAAGCCCTAAGAAATCTACAACAAAGCTTCTAGAGCTGATGAATGAGTTCAATAAAGTGGCAGGGTATAAGATTAATATGCAAAAATCAGAAACATTTCTGCACACTAATAATGAGCAATCTCAGGAGGAAATCAAGAAAAAAATTCCATTTACAGTAGCAACTAAAAGAATCAAATATCTAAGAATAAACTTAATTAAAAATGTAAAGGACTTATACACAGAAAACTTTGACAACAATGTTGAAGGAAATCAAAGAAGAACTAAATAAATGGAAGAATATTTCATGTTCATTGATTGGAATACTAAGCATCTTGAGGATGTCTGTCATACACAAATGATTTACAGATTTAATGCAATCCCAATAAAAATTGCAACAGCATATTTCACTGCATTGGAAAAGTCAATGATGAAATTTATTTGGAAGGCCAAGTACTCATAAATAGCCAAAAAACATATTGGAAAAGAAAAAGGAAATTGGAGGAATCACGCTACCTGAATTTAAAGCATTCTACAAAGCTGCATTGGTTGAAACAGCATGGTATTAGCACAAGGATAGACATAATGACAAATGGAACCAAATTGAGAATTCTGATATAGAGCCACTCGTATACCATTAACTGATATTCATCAAGGCCACCAAGCCCACTCAAATGGGGCAGAATGGCCTCTTCAAGAAATGGTGCTGGGAAAACTGGATATCCATTTCCAAAAGAATGAGAGAGGATCAACATCTCATGCCCTACACAAAAATTAACTCAAGATTGATAGAAGACTTAAATATAAGATCCATGACAATAAAAATCCTAGAATATACTGTAGGGAACCATCTAGGAGATCTTATAGTAGGAAATGGTTTTACAAACCTTACCACCAAAGCATGAGCAGCAAAATAAAAAATAAATATCCTCAAAATTAAAAACATTAGCACTTCAAAGGAGGTTGCCAAGAAAGTGAAAAGGCAGTAATATTTGGGTACAACCTATCCAAAAAGGTCCTCGTATTCAGCATTTATAAAGAATTCTTACATCTCAAAAAGAAAAAGAAAAACAATTCATTTAAAAACTGGGCAAGAGATTTGAATAGACACTTTTCCAAAGAGGAAATACAAAATGGATAAAAATCACATGAAAAGATGTTCAGTCTGTGCCTTTCTGTCATATCCCTTCAATGTGCAAGTACACACTTTCACATTACCATAGATTACACCCATATGGGCATTGGCTCAAAACCTTCTTCTCTCTTTCTTTTTCCTGTAAACCTATATTCCAGATAATAGCTCTCTGAACCTGATCAATTTGCTTAATTCATATTACTCCAAATAATGGGGCTCCTGTGGGCTCTGGAGACACCTAGGTCCTACGGTCAGGGCAGATAACTCTGGAGTTTGGTGACTTGACAGTGAGCCCTACTTTGGAGTTTGTGCTTCTGAGAATGACAGAGTTGGGCTCAGTTATGGCCTCTCTACGTGTGGCTCATCTTTCCCTTCTATTTAAACCTATACTTGGTGCTGGAGTTTGTAGATGTCCGTATAGAGACTGGAGACTTTGTGCTGTCCATTGGCCAGCTGAGACCAGAACCTCAGCGGAGTTGCAACCTCTACTCTCCAATTCATTGGACTCACCCAGGACAACTAACAAGGAGGTAAGGATTGACAACCACCATCCTAAGGAAACAAGAGAGCTGACAACTGCAAACAAGAGTTGTCATTCATCGTCTGTATGGGATCAAAGCCTCCTTTTATATAGCGGTAGAGTGGACATCACCATCCCAGAATGCTCAGGATTGGGGAATGAACTTCCTGGTATTCTACTATAGACATATTGTAATTCTAGCATTGGAAGAAATTACAACATTGTTGCAGAGGCAGTGACTATTGGATGCTCTGGGAGCAGGATGAGGGAAAATCACTTGTAATACGCGGACTTTTTCAGGACTTGGAAATCATCCTGAATGACACTGCAATGACAGAAATAGGCTATTGTATATTGTCACATAACATGAAAAACTGTGTGGGAGAGAGTGTAGACTACATTGTGAACTATGGTCCATGCTCAGTGGCAATGCTCCAGGATGTCTTTATCAATTGCAATGAATGTGCCACACTAATGAAGGATGTTTATATGGGAGGGTGTGAGAGGTGTGGGGAGTGGACATATAAGAATCCCTGTGTTTTTTGTGTAACATGTATGTAATCTTATCTTTTAAAAAATTAAAAACTTAAAGAATGAAAAAAAAGATATTCAGCATCAGTAGCTAATAGGGAAATGCAAATCAAAACTACAATGAGATATCAATTTACACCTATTAGACTGGTGGTTATTAAAAAACACAGAGAAACAAGTGTTAGAAAGGATGTGGAAGAATGGGAAACCTCACCCACTGCTTATTGTAATGTAGAATGGTGCAGCCATTGTGGAGGACAGATTGGAGGTTCCTCAGGAGATAACTATAGAATTGCTATATAATCCAGCAATCCCACTGCTGGGTATACACCCAAAAGAATTGAAAGTATGGACATGAACAGATATATAAACACCAATGTTCATAGCGGCATAGTTCAGTATTGCCAAAAGTTGGAAGCAAAGGAAGTGTCCAATAACAGATGAATGCATAATCAAAATGTGGTACACACATACAATGAAATATTACTCAGCTATAATAAGGAATGAAGTATTGACACACATGACAAAATGGATGAATCTTGAAGACCTTATGTTGAGTGAAGTAAGCCAATCACTAAAGGACAAATATTGCATGACCTCACTGATATGGCCTAAGCCTATTGAGCATACTCACAAAAATAGAGTCTGGAAGGTAGCTTATCAGGAGAGAGAAAAAGAGTAGAGTGTGGTGAGCTAATGCTCAATATGGGCAAAAAAACATGATAATGTGGATGGGGTGGTTTAGTGGTTTATGTGGGTCATGGTGGCACAGGTATGTGAGTGGGGTCAATGGTGCTAGAATGTGAGAATGTGAGGGTTAGCAGAATGGGGTAGTTGTGTTGGATATCCATGGAGCTAGGCAGAGGGCTGGAAGAAGAAACAGATGAACTCTGGGTATTTGTAGGTCTGTGGTTGAAAGTAAAATGGTGGGAAAGTTTTTTGGCAAATATGGCAGGGGAGGGTCACTGGTGTAGGGCTTTGTTTGTGGGGGGATATGTGGAAAAGGGTGCACCTGGGGCATGCTTCAATGGAATAGTAATGTGTTCATCTTGGCATAGGTTGTTATCTCAGTGGGTGAAGACTCCCACAAAAAATAAGGAAATATTATTAGTTTCTGGGGATTCCTGCTATGTACTCAAAGAGAGAGGAAGAAAATCTCAAGTATATATGCGGTTCATACTGGAAACAGACCAGTATATCAAGTCTTCAATATTAATGCATGTAACTATGAACCTTATTCTTCAAAAATTGAAACTTTACTGACTGTCATAGGTTCCAAAGGAGGGGGCAGGAAGAATGGGTGGAATATATGTCATTTTTAGGCATTGGAATTGTTCTGCATGATCTTGCAATGATGGATACAGGCAGTTATACATTTTGTCAGAACCTATAAAAGTTTATGGTGAAAAAGGTAAACCATAATGTAAACTATTGACTATGGTTACTAGCAATGCTTCAATATCCATTCATCAATTCTAACAAATGTACCATACACATGATGTATGGTATTGTTAGGGGAGAATATGGGTGGGGAGGTTGTGGGGTATATGGGAATTCCTTATATTTTCTATATGCCTTTTCTGTAACCTAATACCCTTTGAAAAATAAAGTGAAAAAACAAGATACTGGGGGAACATGCAGAAGAAATTATTAATATGCATAAAATAACAGATCTTGTAGTGATGAAAGGCACAATGCAAAAAAATTTAAAAAATATTTTATTTTATTATTATTTTTTGTTGGCTTTGTTTGAAGTAAGGTTTTGGATTGCAGTAGGGTTTCAGCTGTGGCAAGGAAGGATCACTGGTGCAGGGTATCAATGGCGGGGTGATGTGTGGGGAAGGGTACAACTGGGGCATGCCTCTGTGGAATATGCATATGTTCATGTGGTCATGGGGTGTTGTCTCAGTGGGTAGAGTCCTACAGAATAACCACAGAATATTGAATTCTCATCCTGAAGAGTCCTGCTATATTCTCTCATACAGTGTCAAGAATCTCTAGAGTATATGGGCAGTGCCTAGTGAAGGAGGACAGACCAATGTGCTAGGCCCTTGATATTGATGCTTGTAATTATGAACCTTGTTCTTGTGAAATTGAAACTTAGCCTAGTATTATGTATTGCCTAAAAGTTGCCTCCTGAAAGCCTCTTTGTTGCTCAAATATGGCTTATCCCTGAGTCAAACTGAGCATGTAAATTCACTACCTTCCCCCTGACATAGAACATAACTCCCAGGGATGAAACTACCTGGCACCAAGGTATTATTATCAGGCACCAAGTAGGCATGCATTTTACAAAAGACCTTGACTAAAATGGGGAAATATTAAATACAAATGAATTTTTATGGCTAAGGGATTCTAAAGTGAGTCAGGAGGTTTTTCCAGTGGTTACACTTCTCCATGTCTCAGGAGGATCTTACTGACTACCACAGTAAACAGTTCCTCAGTTTGGATTTCTTCTGAGAGCTGAGATATCTAGACACTATAGGCAACACAGACAACCCCAGGAAATTGGGCCCCCTTAAGTGGGCCTTACCTTGAATTATATGATAACCCATCTCCCAACTGTGTCAGAGTTTGACTCATTTATAATTTTCCTAAATATGGCTCTTATGCCCCATTTATTTGAACCTATAATTAACACTATACTAATTAAATATATGTCCAAGAGACTTAAATCTTCCAGTTGTTCATATGCCGGTTGAGCAATGAATCCCAACAGAGTTGCAGCCAACACCTACTCTCCAGTTCACTGAATTCACCCAGGGCACGAACAAGGGGATGATGATAGACAATGCCCATCCCAAAAAACAGAGACTATGTACAATTGCAGCAAGACATTTTCATCCATCTTACCCATTGGATCTAAGCCCCCTCTCAATAAGAATCAAATTTGGCATCACCGTCCCAAAATCCACCAAAATGAGGAAGGAACAAACATAAAGGCAAATGCAACTATGGAATAATGTAGAAATATTATTATTCTTAGTAATGAAGAACTTATAATTTAAAATAAAGACAGTGGTCACAGACTTTCTGAGGTCAGGGAGAGGGAAGAGTCAGTGTATCATGGGGCATTGAAATTGTTTGCATATTTCAATGACTGATACAAGCCTTTATAAATTTTGTCTAAAACTATAAAATTGTGTGGTACAAAGCATAAACCATAATGTAAACTACAGACCATGCCTAGTAGCAATACTTCAATATGTGTTCATTAATAGTAACAAATGTATCACACTAACAAAAGATGTTGTTAATGGGGGAAAGTGTGGGAAGGGGAGGCATGGGGTATATTAGAATCCCCTATATTTTTGATAAAACATTTATGTAATCTAAAACTCCTTTAAAAATAAAGAAAAAAATGACAACTAAGAAAAGTCTCATGAGAAGGAGATAGAAGAGTGAAGATCTGGAAAAAGGCAGGAGTGAACTAGGGAAGGTTCTAGGAAGAATATATCACAGGCAGAGAGATCTTATCATTGTTAAAAGCCTCAGGTAACAGGTCATCCATTATGCTTGAAATCAGTGTTGGGGGTTGAGTTGTACCTCCTCCAAAAGATATATTCAAATCTTAACAGTCTTAGACTGTGACTTTATTTAGAAATTGAGAAATTGAAGGTGTAATCAGTTAAGATAAAACCAAACCAGATTAAGCTGAGTCCTAACCCAATAATACTGTTGTTTTTTAAGAAGGAAATTTGAACAGAGACACAAGTGAGAAGGCTATATGACAAGGAATCAGAGAATGGAGTTATGCTACCATAAGCCAAGAAAAACCAAGTAGCCAGTAATCACCAGAATCTCGGAAGAGGTAGGGAAGGAAAATCTTTTTGAGCCAACAGGAGAACATGGTTCTGCTGGCAGTTTGTTTTCAGAATTTTATTCTGTAAAACTGTGAAACCATATATTTCTGTTATTTTAAGCCACCCAGTTTGTGATCATTTTGAATGGCATTACTAGGAAACTAATAAAAACAGCAAAGACAACTAGAGGCCTTACAGGTTGGAATTTGGAGAGATATAGGGATGTTTTCAAGGAGGCTGAATCACAGAAGTCCTATAAGTCATGATAAAAATATAAGCTTATTCTCTGAATGTGATTAAAAGTTCTGTTCTGAACTAATGTGTGGTATAGCAGTATCTGTGTGGACACACTGCTAAGAGATGATTGGTTGAGGAACAGGAAATCAGGAAACTACTGAGGAGGCTACTTTCATAAGTATAGTCAAGATTTTTGGTGACTTGGGCCACAGTGATCAGTTAAAGAATGCTTTGTATAACTGGAGAAGCCTCAAATAAAAGAGAATAATGGACAAGGAAACTTGTTTTTTTCTGTGATCTATAGCATTTTCCAAGAAAAAAAAATGCAATATTCACACAACCTACCCCACTCCCATTTTTGACACATTGGTGTAGTACTTGTGTTACAATCAATGCAAGGATGTTAACTGTTATTGTTCTCTATAGTTCATATTTTATTTTTTTAAATTAAAAAAAAAATTTTAAGATACTTAGATTAAATAAATGTTACACACACAAAAATGGGGAATCCCATACACCCCACCTCCCACACCTCCCACAACCTACCACATAAACATCTTTCATTACTGTAGCACATCAACTGCAATTGATAAACACATCCTGGGGCTTTGACATCAAACAGGGACCATAGTTCACATTGTAGACCACACTCTCTCCCACACAGTTATGCATGTCATATGATGGTAGAAAATGGCGTATATCTGTCATTGCAATGTCACTCAGTACAATTCCCAAGTCCCCAAAAAGCCCCTGTATTACATCTGCTTTTCCCTCTCACTGCCCCCAGAGTCTCAAGTGGCCACTAGCTCCACATCAATGTTGCAATTTCTTCCATTGCTTGAATCACAATATGTCTATAGTAGAATATCAGCAAGTCCATTCCAGTCCATGGTTCTTCCCCCCATCCTGAGGAGTCTGGGATGATGATGTCCACTCCACCTCCAACTGAGAGGGGGTTTATATCCCATGGTGAATATGGATGGGATTATCCTGCCTGCAGCTGTAGACTCTCTCCATTCCATGGGACAGCCTTTGACCATCATCATATCTCCGCCAGTTTTCTGGGGTGAGTCCAGTGAGCTCTAGGGTAGGAGTTGCTGCTCCCCTGAGGTTCCGGGCCCAGCTGGCACATGGACAGGCCTTAGACTTAAGTCTCTGAATGTACACCTACAAATTCCAGCACCAAGTATAGGTTTGAATAGAAGGGACAGATGAGCCATGTGCAGGGAAGACATAGTTGAGTATAACTCTTTCACTCTCAGGAGCACAAACTCCAAATTAGGGCCCACTGGCAAGGCACCGAACTCTGGAGTTATCTGCCCTGACATAGGACCTGGGTTTCTCCAGAACCCTCAGGAGTCCCACTATTTGGGGTGACTTCCATATTAGAATTCTATGAGATCCTACTGAGATGTGTGTAAGCATTACCTCTGGGATGACCTCCCGACTCATTTTGAAGTCCCTTAACCATATAAACTCATTTATCTTTAACTTTTCCCCCTTTTAGTCAAGGTTTTTTTCCAGTCACATTGCCAGTTGGTGCTTTGTACCAATCCCTCAGTGCCAGGGAAGCTCATCACCGGGAGTCATGTACCATGCTGGGGGAAGGTAATGCATTCATATGCCGAGTTTGGCTTAGAGAAAGGCCACATTTGAGCAACAAGGAGGCTCTCAGGAGGTAACCTTTAGGCACCCCATAACAATAGGGTAAGTTTCAATTTCAAGAGCAAAGACTCATAAGGCTAGTCATCAATATCAATGACCCATCAATGGGTCATCCACCTTTGCCAGTCACTGCCCCTGCACTTGGTGGACTGTTGCTGCTCCCTTAGAGAATGTGGCAGAGCTCTCCAGGATGGGAATTCAGTTTTCTCTCATTTATTGAGTGATTCTGCACCCAGTGTGACAATGCCCCATGAACATTTGAACATTTTTATATACCTTATATTTATGCTCAGGTGAACTTCCTCCCTTGCATTTCCCATCCCTGACACCCCACACCAATGATCCTCCCCTGTTCCAGTTGTAATCCTTCTGTGATCCAAAGCTCCTTCAAAGATGAAGCTGTTACAATAGCTGACCATAATTAATAGGAAAATGAAATGATAATGATAGGTTTAAATATAAGAGATAAAATACATAAAACTTAAAAAAAAACTAAAAATAAAATGAAATTAAAAGATTGGGATATTGAAAAAATAAAAATATTTTAAAAAGTTTTTTTGACCTTTTGCCTTTCATCACTGCAATATCTGGTGTCCAGTCTGTACCATGGCATGTTCACCCTCTCATTCCTCAGTGTCTCACTGTTTTTCAATTTGTTTTCAAATAAGTTTTAGGTCACAGCAAAGTCACACACAGAATAAAGGAGACTGTCATATACCCAACATCCTCCCCATTTCCTTCCCCCCATATTAATAGCTTTTTATATGCGTATGGTAGCATTGTTATAACTGATATACAAATAGTGAAACATAGCTACTAAACATTGTCAATGGTTTACACTATGGTTTACATTTTAGACCATACACTTTTATAAATTTTGATGATATTTACCATGAACACTCACACACTCCCTAGATGCTTACTCTAGGTGCACCCTGTCCTGAATGCCCCCCCAACCAACATTCTTAACCAGTGACACTTCCTTGTCATTTTGCCATAAGAGCATTCCCCCCTGTGTACTTTCAACATCATTTTTCCCCATATACCACCCCCCTATCAATGCACTGTACTCATGATGTATCATTATTACAGGTACTGAAAGAAACTTCTTATATTTGTATTAATAACCCCAATCCTCAACCACCACAGGGTTCACTCTGTTATACAGTCATACAACTTAGCACCTGGTTTTACTTCTAATAGCTTCTCCATCCTTTTCAACCACATTCTAAGAAATACTTCATCACTGTTAATTACACCCACAATCTTGTGCAATTCTCACTTCTGTCCTTTTCCAAACCATTACTATCAACCTAATTATAAATTCTACACAGATTAAACATTGTCTCCCCATTCTCTACTCCCATTTTATCTACCTATAAACTATATTTCAGGCTCTACATATGTGAATTTGCTTTTAATCTTTAGTTCATATCAGATATCAGTGTTGTAAAACAACGTGGAGTTTGACGGTGCCGGGAACGATCCAAAGAGAGATTGGGATCAGGGGACCTCACTCCATGTGGAATGCAGGCAAATTTATTTAGGCTGAAGCTGCTTTTTATACTACAAAGCTGATAACAAAATTAGGGCATCTTTTCATTAGTTCCTCTGCTTGGCATGTAGGAGAGCTGCCGGT
>JAQZBX010079784.1:0-13928 GCA_029593785.1 Cabassous unicinctus
TCTTATGGTACCTTGAGTTGGACTTCTTAGGGCCTTGTGACTATAAGCTTCTAACCCAAATAAACACAGATTTCTGGTACTGTGCATCAGCACCCCTTTTGGCTAATACATGTGGTATACCCATACAATGGAATATTTTATTCAGCCATAAAAAAGAATAAAGTTCTGATACCTGCTACAATGTGGACTAGTCTTGAAAACATTATGCTAAGCAAAACAAGCCAGACACAAAAGGTCAAATATTATAAGACTCCATTTATAGGAAATATCTAGAATAAACAAATTCATAGAGACAGAAAGTAGATTAGAAGTTCCCAGGGGTTAGGGTGGGGGAGGATGGGGAGTTATTGTTTAACTGTTTGTGGTGATGGGAAAACTTTGGTAATGGATGGTGGTGATGGGAGCACAACATTATGAATGTAAATAATGCCACTGAACTGTACACTTAAAATGGTTAAACTGGAAAATTATATATTATATGTATGTTACCACAATACATTTTTTTTAAGTGTCACTGAACGATGATCACATAGTGCCTAAATGATAACCCTATAAACGCCCACAGAAGGGGTAAAGTTCCTCCTGACTCCTGCCCAGATCAACCCATCTGGCGCTGTCAGTTCAGACGACGAGTTGCTCTCGCTCCGTTTCTGAACAGGAGAAAGAGTGAGTGGTTTTCGCCTTACCTGTGAAAACCTTCTTTAAGCTTTTACTGATCCAGATGTTGTCCAGAGACTTCGAGCCTTGAGGATTCTTGGTACTGATGTTGGTGAAGGTGTGGGCAGGGATCAGGTGGTGGAATCTCTCTTTCCTCAAGATATCACAGTCACTGCTATCTGGCCCTTGCCCGAAATCCCCTAAAATAATCACTTCTTTCTCTCCTGTTAGTGGAAGAAAGAAAAGGAGAGGAAGTTAAGAGCTAGGGGGAGAAGTCCAGCAATGACCACAGCCCATTTAAACGGCACCTTGATGATCTAATTCGCCTCCCCAGGCTCAGACACGTAGACATGTCCAAGCAAAGTGAGCAGAAATTCTGAGAGAAGGACCCCAGCTCCGTGACTGTCACTGCAGGGAGCAGCATTTCTGAGCCCCCTGCAAGTGTAATTCCTGAGCACATTCGGCAAACTCTTTCCTTAGCGGGACTCTGTTTCTGGATTAAGTGCTGGAGGGAAAGAGATGGAAAGTGAAATGACAGAAGCCACCACCAGAGGGCACTCACGCATTCCAGATAAGGAACGGGAGGCAGGCCTTTCCTGCAGCTTGATGGTGTGGCTGCCTGAGCCCTATTAGTAACCTCACTCTACATCATAACAACCTTGGCACCCACGTCAAGCTGTCCTGAGAAATGAGTCCCAACTTCCAACTGGAAAACCGACAGAATAATACTAATGATAACCAATCCTTCCTGGATGCTACTAATGGCCATTTGCTGAGCCCTCGTCGTGCGCCAGGAGCCGTGCTGAGAACTCCCTTGGCAGCACGTCATTTAACTGTCACAACCACGTGGGGCAAGTGCTCTTACCACCTCCTCTGCAGGAAAGAAGCTGAGCCTCTTAGAGGTGGCTCAGCCAGCCCTCAAATCCAGACCTGCTAACCAACGGAAGGCTAGAAAGGACGTGCTACCAGGACATGTGGTTCGCTACGGTATACGGTATCTGCCACGTGGGAGCTGCTCGATAGATAAGCACGTGGCAGATGAATGAACAAATGAGGCACAAGGAATAATACCTCTGAATTAGGGCGCAATTTGTTTTTGGAAGGAAAAAGAGATGCTATATTTATTGAATACGAAGGAAAAATGAAGGTTATAAGACTGGGGCAGAAGGTTCCCCTATGATGAGGGAGGTTTTCACTGGGATGTAGACCTGAAAAAGTTTTTTAAAAAAGATTTATTTTTTTTTAATCCTCCCCCTCCCCCAGATGGTCCTCTCGTCTGCCTGCTCATTGTTTGCTCGCCTTCTCCAGGAGGCACCAGGAACCGAACCCAGGACCTCCCGCCTGGGAAGTGAGTGCCCAATGGCCTGAGCCGCATCCATTGTGGCGGGTGCGGCATCTGTTCATCTTCTTTAGGAGGCACCGGGACCCGAACCTGGGACCTCCCGTGTGGCAGGCGGGTGCCCAACTGGTTGGGCCACATCCACTTCCCGAAAAAGACACTCCTGAAACTAGAAGGGATGCTGGTGACAGGGGTCAATTCACCTGGCTCTGTGTAACTTTGGGAATGAAAACAACCGTTTGCTTTTTATACAAGCACACCCAGATTTCTTAGGACACATCTACTCTCAGTTAAATCGGTGTCGGTGATAACAGCGAAGCGGTTCTCACCTCTGAGAATCCGCAGGGTGTTCTGGGCAGAGATCCCAGTTCTCCTCCTAGAAAGCTATCCATCTGGTGTGGGCTCCTTACTTCCCAGAGGTGAGAGGAGAAGGCAAGTCCCTCTAATTACAAACACCAGCGACAACAGCAGGAACCGGTCCCCAAGGAGGGATCACCTCACCCACACATCAAGCGTCAGGATGCCCCCGTTTCACTCTTGCTGAGTTCACAGAACAAGACCCTCTCCTCAAGGCTCGGTGGGGTATGAAAGAAGGAAATTCCACGGGGGTCTGGCATGCTACACACGATGCACATTCCAGGCAATGGCAGAAAGGCCCAGAGTTTGCTCATCAAATCGGCCCTGTTTGCTCTTGTGATAGAAGCCCATGGAATGACGGCTAAGGCTTTGTTTTAGCTGAAACACCCCTGCTAATCTCTTTACCCTTGTTTTACCCTGGGTGGGCTGGGGCACTTCCTGAATGGTTGGCTGCACTGTCACCGGTTAACAATTAATTGCATGTGAGTTATACACACAGGGGGATGCGGGCAGCATGAGTTGCTATCTGTACCTGGACACGTCAAGGTCAAGTCAGGCTGTGGATCGACAGTTCCTTGGCAACTTGGAACAATAACCTACCCAGGTTTTCTGGCAAAAACTGGACCACTCCCTGCATATCAGAAAAGACACAGCAACTGCCTGAGGATATGAGAGAAGTTGTGAGCTGGCACTTTTCCTTTCTGCTTCATGAAAAGAAAAGAAAAGCTGGAGAATGAGAACAGCAGAAATGTCCATAAATTCTAAAAGCTACAAAGTCATCCTTTCAAAATGTGGGTGAACAGTTTCCCACGCAGCTGTGCTTGGCTGGAGTAGCTCATTTTAAACACATTTTCTGCCTTTTTTTTTTTTTTTTTTTTAAAAGCCTGAGGACTCGTAAATAAGGTAGAATATTGGTCAGAGCATGTCCTTGTTCAAAATGTAACCTTGTACTTTGTCTGAAATATTTTCGTAACTGAATCTTCATGAGCCACCCCTTGTAAGGGGCCAATTTAGCAAGGAAAAGCCTTAGAAAGCCAGAGAGTATTAGTCAAGACTCAGGAATAGAGAAGAGAATTCCAGGCCTCCAGTGCAAACCCTACCTCAGAAAAGGTCGGTGCTCGGAAAACAAACCAAATTGAAAAAGTCGCCGTCCTTAACAGGCTCGTCAGCTTTTCCTTTTGGTTTCCTAGTAAACCAAGAGCAGGGAACCTCCTCTGTTAGTTGGGGGCAGGGCTTAGAAAGCGAGGAGCCCACCTCTCATCTGAAGTTCTGAATTTCTGAATGCTCTCTTTTAACTCTTCTGGTATTTTAAGAGTAAGTTCATGTACACTGAGTCCCTATTATGTGCCATCTTGTTTAACCCCCTGGATACCCCTGTGCGGTCAGCCTTGTCAGTTCTCACTTACAGATGGGGAATCGAAGTGGTCTGGAGAACTGTCTGAGGTCCCATAGCTGGTAAAGAAGCTAAGATTCAAGGGCAGCTTTTTTTTTTAAGGTACCAGGGCCGGGGATTGAACCCCGGACCTTGTATGTGGGAAGCCGGCACTCAACCTCTGAGCCACATTGGCTCCCCTGACTTGGTTTTTTCGTTTGTTTGCTTGTTGTTTGTTTTTGTTTTTAGGAGGCACGGGAACCGAACCTGGGGCCTTCCATGTGGGAAGCAGGCGCTCAGCCACTTGAGCCACATCCGCTCCCATCAAATGCAGTTTATCTGCAGGTTCAGAACTCCTTCTGTGGTCCCAGCAGGCAGAAAAGCTCAATCCGCTACTGCTCAGGTTTTTAACATTGCCCTTGTCACCTCCCCTCCCTCTTTCACCAGAAAAGCACATGCAAATCTGTAGGGGGCGCCACCAGAAGGGTACACTGAGGCAGCGGATCCAGAGGCTGAAGAGCCAGAAAGCTGATACCTTGGAACCCATATGCTTGGTCCAGAGAGACAAAGATGTTGGCAGGGCAAGGGCTGCTGGGCTCCACGAGATGCAGGGGTTTGATCTTCCCCTGTATGTGTGGCGCGCGTGACTGTGGACAGAACGGCCAGTCCCAGTGGTGGGGAGACAGGGCAGAAGAGGCAGCTCTCTGCCTGCCCTGCCGAAGGAGCCACTGGCCGAGCCCCTGAGAAAGACAAGTGCCTACCTTTCAGGGTTTCCTGCAGGGTCTGCGTGAAGCTTGCTAACCGGTGGCCGTCACTGGGATTCTTGCTTGGGTTCTCGCCCCCCGGGAGGGTCAGGGTGGCCAGGTGAAGGTTAACCAGGGTCACGTCATTACTTCCCACCTGAGCAACAGGAAACAAAGGGATAGGGAAGGGCTTACTAAGGGGTTCTTAACCTTTTCTGTTCCATGAACCCCTTTGCCAGTCAGGTGAAAACCACAGACCCCTTCTCAGAATGTAGTGGCAGATACTTTTATGACACTCAACATCGGAGGTCAGAGAAAATAAAGATAAGTTGATTTTTTTTCAATTCAAGCTCACAGACTCCCTGAAATCTTTCTGTGGACCGCTGGTTAAGAACCCCTGGCTTAGAGGCTCAGATTTCCTGTATCAGTTACAACCACGTGGTGCACAAAGTTGGCCAGACAGACAAAAATAAGGATGGCCCCCACCCTGCGAGATAATGCTTTGCAAGGGGTTGCAGCTTCAGATCTTCCCTGCGGGAATAACACCTATCCCCCAGCTTTGCACCCCAACTCCTCCTTAGGGCCCAGTAAATTAGGCATAACCAGAAGAGTCAGGTGTTTGTTTGCTTCTAAGCAACCATAAAGGAGGCGCAGGTGGCTCTAGCAGCTGGCTGTTCACAGGACTTGGGGCTCTGACCCACCTGGTCAGCCTGTGAATCCCCTGCTGGGACCCACTGCCCAGATCTGCTGCCATCCTCCCCTCTACAAATCTCACCAACTCCCCTGTGTTCTTGTCCCTTTGAAGATCGCTAGTCTCTAACCTCACTTTAACCTGATGTGTAAAGAAACGAAAGCTCACAGAACACTGGCAGTGAAGGGTATGTCCGAGTCCTATACCCACTAGGTTAGATCCTGGAGGTCCAGGCATGTAAGCACAAAGCCAGAGTTTGTCTCTGGAGCATTGTAGCATTGCTCAGCTGCTCAGGGTTTTGCAGTCCTACCTTTCCCTTTGTTATGACAACAAACACCGTACACTGCCTGGAAGGGAGAGGGGGTGCAGGGGGAGCCCCCCAGGAAGTGGAGATGCCCATTTTGTCTTTTGGATGCGGCCTCAGTTTGTCACCATCACTGACACCACCCGGCCTGGAAAGCTCTGCAGCTGTAGCTCTCTGACCACCAAAGAGAGCATCTTAGGGTGCTGGGGTGGGAAACCCTGCCTGAGGAGATGAGGTACATCTCTGCAACATGCCACTTGCCTGGCCTGGAATGTGACATGAAGTAAGGCTGAGTGCCTATCCGGGGGACTGCTTTACTGAAAAGATTTGGGCCAATCATTCATGATACGATAGCATTACCTTAGGTCCCATTAAGAAAAGCCTTCTGGTGACACTAGCTGGCTTTGGCATGTGGCCTGCTTGCCAGA
The DNA here is from genome assembly GCA_029593785.1 of Cabassous unicinctus. Lineage (NCBI taxonomy): Eukaryota > Metazoa > Chordata > Mammalia > Cingulata > Chlamyphoridae > Cabassous > Cabassous unicinctus. The sequence continues at coordinate 5,892 of JAQZBX010079784.1, forward strand.
GCCAGTACAGCCACTTTACATAAAGAAGGGACCCAGTGTGGGGTTAGGAGTTTTTCAAGAACATATCTGTTGAGGGGGGGGGGCGGTTTGAGAAATAAATAAATAAATCTTAGAAAAAAAAAGAACATACCTGTCTAATTTACACATCAGTATCATAAGTATAATCCACAGACACCCCCAGGTGTGTGTGTGCAGACAAAACCCTGATGACACCAGAGGAACAGGTGTGAGAAGAGCCCTGGGCACAATCACAGACACCCCCAGTGTTCGAGTGCACACACATATCCATGGGTGTGAGAGGTGCTACGGGCTTGTGTTAGATCCCATCCAGAGCCAAGGCACCTCCCAATGCACGGGCTTAGTCCCCAGCCAGCCAATCTCATGGCCCAGCCCCTGCTCCTGCCAAGAGCAGCTGTGCTGGCGTTTGACACGACTCTCAGGCTCCAGAACTGCTCGGGAGCACAGGAAGCAGAGGGCAGCCCGGATGCCCAGCAGGCGGTGGGCTCGCTAGGCTCTGCAGCAGTGGCCCACTCTTGCCAGATGCTGTGATTTTACAGGTAAGAGCTGGGATAGAACAGGGGAGGGGGGAGGATAAGGTCAGTCAATTGCCAGCTTGGGGATTTGTTTTGGCTCCCGCCATCTCCTCCCTCCTGCTGCCCAGCTTCAGACCATTTTGCTATTCATTAACACTTCCCAGGGGCACCAGGAGGAATCAGAGAGGCGGTGCTCTGGGCATCTACGTAGCTGCTTCTAGACTCTGGTGGGACGCGGCTCCCGTGTGGGTAAAGGCTCATCTGCACGTGTCAGTTTCTGGGCTGTCCCTGGCCCCACAGCCCAGAAGCTCCTCCTGTATCCCTTCTCCCTGGTCCTCTGAACCCTCAGGATACCTTCTCCTCCCTAGTAATAAAGGAACCGGTCTGGGAAACTGGGGTGCCAAAAAGGCTCCTCAGAGCCGCTCTGCTCCAATCCAGGGATTCCCAAACGCCAGATCTTGTTACCAGGAGGGCAGAAAAATCCCAGAAGGTGCTTTTGAAAAACACAGCCCTGGGCCCTACCTCAGAAAGTCTGGTTCTCTGTGTGTGGGAGCCAGTATCTGATCTCCTTCCTTTTCTTACCCACCCAGAAGTCACAGCAGTGGCCTCAACACCCCTTCTGTTCCTGCCCTGGACGAGCTCTCCAGCCTGGGTACCTCAGGAGCAGGTGTGACCCAACCCTGAGAGGGGACAAAACCGAGTCAAAAGGATGAGGCTTCTCTCACCTACAGTTTAGGAAGGGAAACTCTTTTTTTTCCTTTTTAGAAGTGGAAGGTCACGATACCTTGAAGCGCGCAAGGTAAGGCCTGGGATTCGTGGGTTTCCCGTGCCCGTTGCTTGGCGTGCTCTCCTGTGAGCCGGCGTCTCTCAGCTCTACCCCGGCCGAGGCGTCCCACAGGAAGCCCGAGTACCCTGCACCCTGTGTGGGGGGTGGAGAGGAGACAGACCTGGTGAAAGGGAGGCACGCTGAGGGATCTGACTTGGAGTCGTGTCTCAGCAAGGCTCAACCCAGCGCTGGGCACATCCGGACGGACACAAGACAACAGCAGGGTCTGCCCCACTGCCCCTGAGGTTACTGCTGAGGGACTGTTGTGAAACAAAAGCAGGCCTGGAAGCCACAGCACATTTCTCCTTGTCCTGCCCCCTGCACCCCACAAAAACATTTCACGCAGTGCCAATTTCAGCCCTTCACAAAGAGCCGGGGTTACCTTTGGGGGAGGGGGCCCAGATGAGACACAGAGTTACCTTTTCAATCATCACCCCCTCCCCGTGAGGTAGCAATCCATACCCCCATGGCCAGATGAGGACGCTGCTGCTCAGAGAATAAGCAACTTCCCTAAAAATCCCACAGCTGGTAAATGGCAAAGCTGGGAATCAAATATAAGACAGTGAGGGGTGGGTTTTGCTGACAGATCAGCTTAAGTCAACTGCTGCTTACAACAAACAGCGCCTGTAACCTATAAACACTCAGAAAGTATTTGCTAGGTGGATGCAGGTCAAAGCTAACAGGGTCAGTGGTTTGCAGCTGGGCTGCAGAGAGGTCTGAAGCCCCAGGTTTGGGGTAGGGTCCTAGCCCCAAGTCACTCAGCCGTGGGACCTGGGCGAGCCACTCGGTTTTTCTAAACCTCCATTTCCTCAGGAATAAAATGAAATAACGATGGCTTGCCCTTTCGGCTTCTGAGGGTTAGTTTCCTAAGCGGTGGTGCCAGACCAACCTTCCTAAGGTATCGCTCAAGTCCTCTTCTGCTCAAAAGCCTTCGGTGGCTCCCTGATACCCACTGAAAGTAGACCCCCGACGAAGTGAGGGCACACTGCACACCTGTTCACAGGTGGCCCCTGGCAGCGCAGGGCCCGTCTCATCTCCACACTTGCTCCTTCCACCACTGCCTTCTTAACATCCGCTGGGAGCCTTTCTCAATCCCCCCGACTTAGGGGTACCCCTCTCTCTCCTCCATCTGAACACCTGGACCTCAATACGGGACCGTGAGAGGAGCAAAGCATTTAGAGGCAGATAGCACTGACCTGGTTCACATCCAAGCCCCACTCCCACTGGTTGGGTGACTTTTGGGCAAATCATTTAATCTCACTGGATCTCGGTTTTCTCATCTGTAAAACCACCCATCCAGCCATGGTGTGAGGATCAGAGAAAGGAATAAAAGGCACCTGGACATCATTTCAGGCATCTGCCCAAAAGCAGTGGCTGCTACCATTTTCTCATGTTTGTTTAGAGCAAAAACTGAATATCAGTGACCTGCAGATATATTTGTTTGCGATACACAGTTTGTTTTTTTGAGGTACCAGGGGTCAGGGATTGAACCCAGGACCTCGTATGTGGGAAGCCGGCACTCACCCACTGAGCCACATTGGCTCCCCTGAGTTGGTTTTATTGGTTGTTTTGCTTGATGTTTGTTTTTGTTTTTTCAGGAGGCACCCAGGATCGAACCTGGGACCTCCCATGTGGAAGGAGAGCACTCAACTGCTTGATGAGCCACATCTGCTCCCCGACAGAGTTTTAACCTTTTTTTTTGGGATTACTGGCCCACATTTAAAATTCAAGAAATTTCACATTAACATCAGAGTATTTACATCTCTCGAGAAACTGGGAGATTTGACCACAAGGGCCCTGCACTCCTCCACGGTGACATTGGCAAGACGTGGCCCCAGGGGTGTGAGCTCCTGGCCTGCTTCCTCAGGGATATCCCCGCAGGCCCCTGGCCTGGGTGCTGTTAATGAAGCATTCCAACACCCACTGTCTTTATAAAGCATTGCAGCTGCCCAGTGTGCTAAGGAAGGGGCTATGATCCCATTTTACAGGTGAAGGAATTGAGGCTGAGAGGTTTCAGGGGCCAGAACTTGGGTCTCATTGCAGCCACATACCACCCTCCAATGGCCTTTACACCCCGACCTGGAGTGAGCTCCCTGTCTTGTCCTTCCAAGAGGCTATAAGCTCCCTGAAGGAAGGGGCAGGGGGAGGCTCAGTTGGGATCCCCCTGGATCTCCCAAAGAGTGAAAACTGAGGCAGGCCTGGGTCTGTTTGCTCCCCAGTGTGTACCTGGCAAGTGGTATTGTACTCGGCACGAGGTGACCACTCCGTAATTGCTTGTTGAATGAATAAATGAAGTTTGTTGAATAGACTATAAGTGCCTTGCAAACCCTTAGGCACCATCTACGTTTAAAGTGCCATTTAAAAAAAGAGACAAAGACACAAAAGGACAAATAGTGTAGAATTCCTTTTGTATGAATTATCTAGAATAAGCAAATTCATAGAGACAGAGCAGACTGCAGATTACTAGGGACTGGGAAGAGAAGGGGAGGGGTGGGGAGTTATTGCTTAATTGGTCAAATATTTCTGTTTTGGGTGATGAAAGTTTTAATAATGGAAGGTGGTGATGGTAGCACAACATTGTAAAGGCAATTAACACCACTGAATTGTACTCTTAAAGGGTTAAAATGGCAACTCTTCCGGTGTTATATGTGTTAACACAAGGAAATGCATTAATAGGGAAATCTCTAAAGACAATGTAGATTAGTGGTTGCTTAGGGCTGGGGAAAGGGGGAATACATTTTTTAAATTTAATTATTATTTTTTGGGAATATATATTTTAAGTAGTAGCTAAAAAGAGAGCGGGGGCTTTTCTTGGTTGAACATGTGTATTGGGTTTCAATTTTAGGCTTTTATTATGTATATCCTGTTTATTAATTAAAAATATTACCAAAGTGATTGAAAAAAAAAGAGAGTGGGGGCTTATTGTAAATAAATGACTAGATACTTTAATCTAGTATACATTTATGATTTAAAAGCCCAATGTATCAATATCAGTCACAAACACAAGTCATGTGTGTCTATAAACATATTAGGTATAACGGAGATAAAAATATATAAAATATAACGTCTGCATTTATAGGAAAAGTACAAAATGATACATTTTTCAATTTATGGTGAAACTATCAGGAGCATTTTTAAAAATCTCAAACCTCACTGACACTGAAAATTCCAAGGTGAGTAAAAATGGGTCTTGAATACAATATTTACGAGTGAAAACATATCACACACAGAGATTTGCCCATATCTGTGCAGGGTGATGCTGATAAAAGAAAATTCAAAATCAAAATATGTTGAACCTGGCAAAAGTGAGAACTGTGATGAACGAATGATGAGGACAAAGAACAAAAATACCCCCATTAGCTGCCTTGGCCCCTGGCAGGGCCTCTCCTCCCCCCAACGCCCCAAGCCCCCATTTCTGTCTGGGCATCAGGCCAGTCCCGATCTAAATATCAAACGAAAAACAGGGCAATTTGAAATGAATAGCAAAGATTTTTAAAATGGGCAGAAATACAAAATTGCACCGAGGACCTCGGCAAAGTAAATTTTCACATGCCCTTGATGAGGGAAGGAGCGTGTGTAGGTAACATGAACCTGGGGACCAGGTTCTACAGGTGCAAGTACCTTCTGGAGCCGACTGGAGGGCTTCTCCGCCACCACGGTTTTCCAGCATCCCCGGGGCCCCTTCCACTTGCGGATGTTGGGCAGGATCGGCTGGTTTAGCTCCGTACAAAACTGCAAAGAGAGCACAGATCGGCGTGTGTTCCTGCTCAGAGCAGGCCCCTGCCGCAGGCAGCCCGAGGGGCCGGAAACCTGTGTGATTCGTCTTCATTCATCAGCCCCGCTCAGGGGCTCATCAAACTCTGGTCTTCTCAAAAAAACAGGGTTGGTGAGAGCCCAGCCAAACAAGGACCACAAACTAAAAATGCAAACTGTTTATGGAACAAAAAATGATCGTCTGGGGACTCTCAGGTCACAGAAATATAGCATTTCTGCCAAATCGTTAAAAAAGTGCACCCAGAATCCTTTCTTTCCTCATAAAGCAGTAGATTCGAGATCCCAGGAGGGCCTGGATCAGGTTCAAATCCAAAGAGGAGAGAAGATGAATACGTGGTGCCTCATCTCCTTAGAGCTAAGCCAAGAGGGGACAAAAGAGGATCACTGGCTTCAGCCTGAACACCACATTGATCACTCGGTTTTCTTGTGAAACGAAAGCCACAGTGGCACAGATGACACTATTTCCCACAGATGTGTGTGCAGCATGGACTTCTTGTTCATGTGTGTCTCACCAAGGCAAAATAACGGCATATCTGTCCAGGCAAAATAAAGTGAGATGTTGAAAAACTACCAGCCTCAAAGTATGTAGACCAGTTTCTCTAATGCATAGGCTTGATTCTTCAGGGATCCCCAGAATTTGTCAGATGTTTGGCTCAGTTTTCTAGAGACACTCTGTCCCCCTCCTCAGGGATACCCTTTTTCCTTCTTCATTTTATGCTTCTGGGAACATGTCACTCATCTCTTTCTCCACTCACCCCACAAGCAAGGGTTTTCTTGGTTTCCTTCTGGGCTTATCACCTCTCTCCCTCTCCAATAAACTGTCCTTAAATGATCTTATTTAGTCCCACAGCTTCAGTTTACACCTATATCCCAACAACTCCAAAATCGGTATCTGCAGCTCAGGTCTCTCTCCTGAGTTTTGTAGTTCCAACTACCTCTTTAACATTTGCACCTGAAGGTCCTCTTAGACCCTAACCTAGCACGTTCAAAAGGGAACATACTGTAACCGTTGGGGAATTTGATGTAATTATGAATTCCAAAAATATAATTGGATCATGCTTGTAATCTGATCTGTTAATGTGGGCATGATTAGGTTATGATTAGGGTGTTGAGCCCCACCCCTTGGTGGGTGGGGAATCGAATATAAAAGGCAAGGCAAAGGACAGATGACAGATGGAGCAGGTTTTGAGAAGCAGTCTTTTGAGAAGCAGTTTTGATGCTGGAAAGAAGGTCCCAGGAGAAGAGAAGCAAGCCGTTTGCCTGATCGTGTACAGCTGACCTTGTGGAGGAAACAGGAGCTAAGCCCGGAGAGAAACGCCGCCTCGGGAAGAGAGGAACCCCAGAAGCCTGAACCCCGGCAAACGCCAGCAGCTGCCTTGCTCTAACACGTGGCAATGGACTGTGGTGAGAGAAGAAACATAATGCTTTATGGCCTGGTATCTGTGGATTTCTACCCTAAATAAATACCCTTTGTAAAGACCAACCCATTTTTGGTATTTCACATTAGCACCCCTTTGGCTGACTAATACACATGGCATTCCCTGCCAACTGCCACCAATCTGTCCCTCTCCCTACTCCCATGTCTATCTCAGTTCAAGGCATTTCCACCTGGCTTTGACTCCACCTCCCCCACCCCCACCCCCCGTGGTGCAGCTTCAGACTATTTTCTCTTGGGTCATGCCATCCCTTCTAAGAAGGCTCCCTGTCCCTCCGTCATCAACCCACCCTCCATCTATCCACCAGGTAAGTCACAATGGCCACAAAGACACACCACCTCTGTGCTTCTCCAAGCGTGCTTCAGCATCACCTGGGAGCTGGTCAGAACGTCTCAGGCATCACCCCAGACCCACCCAATCAGAACCTCAGGACCTGTGTTTTAACAAGCCCTCCAGGTGATCCTTCCTAAGCATCCGCCCCAGATGCTGGGAGTGCCGTGTAGACAGCCAGCAGCTGCCAGCCCCTCACGTCACAGCTGCAGCGAGCTGCCCTCACACCCTTCCTCCGTGGCCCACCTCCAGGGCATGGCAGAGGCCAGGGGTGTGGTCTTTGCCCTTACACTGCTCACAGTGTAAGGCGGGAGATGAGACATAAGCAAGAACTCAGTAATTTTTACAGAGATAAGCACTGTGGAGAAAACAAAACTGGGCAAGGGTAGGAAAGTGCTAGGAAGTCTACTTTAGAAAAGGGCTATTGTAGGAGTTATGTTGCTTTTACAGACATTAAGTGTCTGTCTTTCCCTAACAGCAGATTCCAGTAAGCACAGGGCTGGTGCCCGAATCATCTGTATAAACCCCACTTCTAGCGCCAAGCATGGCACCTGGCAACGCTCTCCAAGGATTTGCTGGATGAATCAGTAAATTCAAGGGAAACGCAGTTTTCAAAAACGCATATGGCAAACACAAGGGGGGATTCTTCATTGGAGCTAATTCTCTGAATAAAGGCCCCCACTTTTACCGCCTTTTTGCACACAGTCGCACTCTGTGCTACTTAGTTTGTCTGGTGACGTGTTCTCATGGCACTTTGGTCATTAGTGACTTTTATGTGTTCCACTTTTAACACTGCCCAAAGCAAACCACAGAACAAACGAACATGGACAATGTTACTTCCTGACAGGGGCCTTCGCCCTTGGTTGAGCCCCTCAGCCAGATGCTCCTGGCTGGGTGCCATCCTGGGATGTCAAGTGGGAAATGCAGCCGGAATTTATCAACTAGAATTTCAGGGATCCAGAGAGTAAATGCGCTTCACAAAGTGGCCAGTTTCCTGCCAGGGAATCATCTGCTTGCCCAGTGATCATTTGAGCTGAATCTAAGAATCATTACAAACGAGACCAGCTCTCCAGAGCCCATCTGGTGCTTCACTCTTCTCCACACAGGGGGCGCCCAACCCTGGCTGCTCCTGGGAAGC
>JAQZBX010079785.1:0-13924 GCA_029593785.1 Cabassous unicinctus
ACCTATAAAAGTGTATGGTGCAAAATGTAATCCATACTGTAAACCATTGACCATGGTTAGTAGCAATGCTTCAAAATTTGTTCATCAATTGTAAAAAATGTACTAAACTCATGTAAGCTGTTATCAATAAGGTAAAATACGAGGAGGGGAGGGGGTGGGGTATATGGGAATCCCCTATATTTTCTATGTGACTTTTCTGTAACCTAAAGCTTCTTTGAAAATAAAGCAAAAAAAATTAAGACACTGGGGGAACATACAGAAGAAATTGTCACTGTACATAAAATATAACATCTTATGGTGATGAAAGACACAAAGAAAAATTTATTTTTTATTTTTTATTCTTCTATTTTTTATTTTTTTATTTTGTTTATTATTATTTTTTATCATTTTTATTCATTTATTTTTTTGGCTGTGTTTTTGGGGAGGTTTTGGATTGCAAAAGGGTCACAACTGTGGCAAGGGAGGATCACTGGTGCAAGGTGTCAGTGATGGGGGATGTATGGGAAGGGGTGCACCTGGAGCATGTCTCTATGAAATATGAATATGTTCAAGTGGTCATGGGGTATTGTCTCAGTGGGTGGAGACCCACACAATAAACAAAAGAAAATTAAATTCCCATCCTGGAAAGTCCTGCTGTGTTCTCTAATAGAGCAGCCAAAATCCTTAGAGTACATGGGCAGTGCCTAGCAAAGGATGATAGACCAATACACCAGGCCCATGATATTGATTCTTGTACTTATGAAACTCATTTTGTGAAATTGAAACTTAGCTAAGTATTATATATTGCCTAAGGTTACCTCCTGAAAGCCACCATGTTGCTCAAATGTGGCATCTCTCTAAGCAAAACTCAACGTCTTCCCCCTGATGTGGTATATAACTCCTGGGGATGAGCCTCCCTGGCACCCAGAGATTATTACCAAGCACCAACTAGCAATGCATTTGTAAAAAGACATTGACCAAAAGGGGGAAATATTAAATACAAATGAGTTTTTATAGCTAAGAGATTTCAAAGTGAGTTGGGAGGATATTTCAGAAGTTATGCTTATGCATGTCTCAGGTGGATATCATTGACTGTCAAAGTAAACAGTGCCTAAAGCAGGAGTGCTCCTGAGGACTCTAGAGACACCTAGACACTACAGGTAGGGCAGATAATCTCAGGAATTCAGCACCCTATCAGTGAGCCTTACTTTGGAATATATGTTTCCCAATGTAACAGAGTTAGACTCATTTGTAATTTTCCTGCGCATGGCTCTTCTGCCCCTTTTATTTGAACCTAAAATTAGCACTATGCCTGGTTAAGTATATGTACCAAAGATTTAAATCTTCTGTTTGTTCATATGCTGGTTGGGCCCTGAATCTCAGCAGAGTTCAGGAATATTATAAAATGGAATATTTTTAAAATATTTTATAAAATAATATAAAATATTATAAAATGGTAAGCCAACACTCACTCTCCAGTTCATTGGATTCGCCTAGGTCAACTAACAAAATTATGACAGTGGACAGTGCCCATCTGAAAAAACAGAGTATCTCCAACTGCAAGCAAAACAGTTCCATCCATCTGCCCCATGGGATCTAAGCCCCCTCTCAGTCGGAAGCAGAGTGGGCATCACCATCCCAAAATCCTCAAGATTGAGGAATGAACAAACATAAGGGGAGATTGCAACTATGGGCTAAAGTAGGCTTCTTATTATTCTAGTAAAGGAAGAACTTGTAACATTGATATAAAGGCAGTGGTCACCAGAGGTTCTAAAGGGAGGGAAAGGGAAAGTAGTAACATGAGGCATTTTTGGGACATTGGAATTGTTCTGAATAACATTGCAATGATGGATATAGGCCATTATACATTTTGTCAAAACCTATAAAAATGTGCAGTGCAAAGTATAAACTGTAATGTAAACTATTGACCATGGCTAGTAGCAATGCTTCAATATGCGTTCATCAATTGTAACAAATGTACCACACTAATTAAAGATGTTGTTAATGGGGGAAAGTGAGGGAGGGGGAGGCAGTGGGGTATATGGGAATTCCCCTATATTTTCTTTCTTTTTTTTTTAAGATTTATTTATTTATTGCTATCTGCCCTCCCCCCGCCCCACCTCATTGTTTTGTGCTCACTGTCTGTTCTCTGTGCTCTCTGTGTGCTTTTCTGTATCTTGCTTGCCTTCTCTTTAGGTGGCACCAGGAACCGATCCTGGGACCATCCGGAATGGGAGAGAGGCTGCTCAATCTCTTGCACTACCTCAGCTCCCTGGTCTGCTGCATCTCTTATTGTCTCTCTGTGTCTCTTTATATTGCGTCATCTTGCTGCGCCAACTCTCCACATGGGCCAGCCCTCCGTGTGGGCCAGCACTCCTGCACAGGCCAGCATTCCTGCATGGGCCAGCATTCTACGCGCCAGCTTACCTTTCACAAGGAGGCCCCAGGAATCGAACCCTGGACCTCCCATATAGTAGATGGGAGCCCAATTTCTTGAGTCACATCCGTTTCCCTCCCTTATATTTTTGATGTATCGCTTACGTAATTTAAAGTTTCTTTAAAAATAAAATTTGAAAAAGCAAGTGGTCTAAATATGCCCATGCATATGATGGGATATTGTCTAGCTGTAAGAAGAAATGAAGTCATGATGCACATGACAACATGGATGAAACTAGAGGATATTATGTTAAGTGAGGCAAACCAGACATAAAAGGACAAATATTGTACTATCTCACTAATATGAATGAAATATAATGAGCAAAGTCATGGAGTTAATAGCTAGAAAATTGGTCGCCAAAAGATAGAATGAGGATAGAGAATGGAGAGCAGTGGTTTAATTTGTGCAGAATTGGTAATAAGGCTGATTTTAAATGCTTGGAACTGGATAGTGGTGATATCACATTACAGTGAATGTAATTAGCAGTGCCACTATGGAGGGATGATTGCAGTTGAAAAGGAAAGTTTAGGGTTGTGTATAATACTAGAAGAAAAGCTAAAGGATGAAACATGGGATGGTATAGCATAGTGAACCCTGTTGTCGAAACCTATGTGTTTAATAGTACAAATATAAGAATGTTCTTCAATGAAGCAGAACAAGTGTATTTTAGTATGCAAGATGTTAATAATAGGGTGGTATTTGAGCTTAAATGCACCTAAAGCAAATTGGACTGTAATGAATAGTCATATAAAATATATTCATTAATTGTAAAAAAAAACAAAAGAAAGAATTATCATATGGCAGTTTGAGATTATTTATGAATCCCAAAAAGAGAGATTATGTTTGTAAACGAATCTATTCCTCTGGGTGTGTGTAGCAGTTTGATATTATTGATGAATTCCAAAAAGAAATATTGGATTATGTTTGTAAACTGGTTTTTTCCTCTGCACGTATAGAATGTATTGGATCCAGAGGTTTTACTTTTACTTGATTAAATAATGATTAAGGCTTTGATTGGGCCACGTCAGTAGGACATTGCATCCCCATCCCCTGAGTGGGTGGGGACTCACAGAGAAACCACACCTCAGAGAAAGGAGGTTGGAGTTTTAATGCTGCAGCCGGGGGAAGTAAGCACACAGAGGAGCTTGGTCGTGAGGAAGGAGAGAAGGCCCAGGAAAAAGAGACAAGCCGTTCACCTGATAGTCTACAGCTGGCCTTGTGGAGAGAAGCAAAGCCTGAGCCCAGAGAGAGGTAAGCCCTGGGAAGAGAGGAACCCAGGAAGCCTGAACCCTGGCAGACGTTGGCAGCCATATCACTCCAACATGTCGCCAAACCAACCGATTTCTGGTATTTTGCATCAGCACCCCTTTGACTAACTAATACAGTGTGATACCCTTTGAACGCATTAGAGTCAGATAGCATGTATTGATTAAATTACCTGTTAAGATTAGGGCTTTGATTCAACCACATCAGAAGGGCATGACTCAGATTGAGTCCCTGCCCCCTTGGTGGGCTGATATAAATGGACATTCATTCAATAAGATGCATGGAAGAGAAGAGAACGTTGTCATTTTTTGATCCTGTGATCCTGGGGAGAGATGAGCCATTTGCCTGATAGTTTGCAGCTGATATAGGAAGGCCTGAGAGACAAGCCCTATGCCAGCCATTGTACACTTTGGATAGACTGCATGGTATATTAATATATCTCAATAAAATTGCTAAATAAAAGACAGTTTTTTTAGGATGGATAAAGTGTATTAGGCAATCAAAAGTAATCCCTGCTATGCAGATTATCTCCATTTTAAAACACCAACCAGATCCAAATGAGAGTATTTTGGATTTCCTAAGTTTCACCTACCACTTTAACAAGAAGTCTATTCTAGCCCTCTTAGGTAATGCTGAGATAAAGAATAAGAGAGTGGGGACAGCTAGGCTGCATACTGTCAGGGCTTAATTCAGAGTTCACTGGTATAGGAATTCTGAGCCTATGCCAAAGAAGTGTGTTACTTAGATATGCATTGGGAAAACTGCAAACTATACAAAGCAGTAATCAAAGATGGACAAAGTACTATATAAGGATCATGGCCACAGCTTGTTCATGTGTAATGAGACATGTCCAGTTTTTATGTGCCAGAGATTTTACTCTATGTTAATCATACTAGGTCTCACCCAATTCACAGTCTCCTTGTATTTGAAGGAAAGGGTTAGTTTTCCCATGCTTTTCTTGTGAGGAGTTGGCTTGCATTTCAACAGAGGAAGAGAAGACCCACTTGTTCTCATGTATTTCTTTTGATACATAATCCTTGCATTCACCAGGTTCTAAGCACTGGAACTCAGGACAGCCTGTACTAAATTTCTAAATACCCCTCCCTGATTATTATGGCAAGCCACAGAGACTTATGAAATAAGCTGTGCTTTTGCTGGAAAAGATAAGGGCAAGAATTGGAGAAATACAGGGTAGATGGGGCTTCAAAGGTAAAATTCAAAAATAAACACCATGAAATGATGCAGCTCTTTTGGAAAAGACCCAGGGTTCTCGTCTCATGCTTTTGACAGGGTCAGTCAGTGTACATATATTAAAGGAAGTGACAAATGTTGCCTCTTACTTGGTTTCTAGTGTGTAGTATTCATCAGAGAGCACAATATCTGGGGTGAAAATTATGGTTACAGGGGAAAATGTGTGCTGAGTTCAAGTGTGGTGAAAGCAATTGTAAGTTAATTCTGTCATTGGAATGGGTGGTCTGTTGCAAAAGTATTAACCAAAGAGCCCATGGAGCTAAGAGACCTCTCATAACCAGAACTGCATTGTCAGGGGCAAGTGAACTCCCTTACAAGTAATAGAGAAGGCTGTCCTAGCATGTTCATACTAAACAAAATGGCAATGTGAACTAAAAATAAAGCTAGTTTTCTATAAAGGTCTGGATACTTTGTAGATGTCCTTGATGACTTTGGAGGCTACTATTCCAAGACAGCAGTCACACTTATTAATATCTTCCAGATCTAAATAACTTGTTCAGAAAGTAAGCACCCACATAATGGGATTGCTTAAACAAACATCTCTCTGGATCCAGATGGAAGTAATCGTCCTAGAGTCAATCCTTATATCTAGACAAGAATTTAATGTAAGGCTAAGTTCCTTATTAAGATATCTCTAAATATATCACTACACCATTTCTAAGAGATTAGACAGGATGCCAGAATATGGCAGGGACATCGCAAAGGCTTAGCATGGAATATCACCTACTATTCCGATTGTGTAAGCCTTGTCAGAAAAGGAGACTTTGACTCAATCTTCATGGATGTTTTTAACTTACTGGTTCTCTGGAAAGCCGGTTTCATCCAACCCTGAGTCAGCATTTAGTAAACATTTAGCTATGGTTGCTTAGGAATTGATTTAGTTGAGCAGTTCTCAGGCCCTGCAAATGAGAATTACCTGGCTTATTCCAAACCAATTATATCAGAATTTCTAGGGGTGCAGGCCTGGGCTGGATATATTTTATAGAAATGCTTTCTCAGGTATTTATAATATGCAGTCAAGATTAAGAACCCCTGAATAGATCCTAAGTAAAGAATAGGAATCCATACCTACATGGTAACTATATATGGCAACTATATTCACGATGCAATGATCACTTTTTATTTTCTTAAAGAAATGGAAAAGCCTGAAACTGAAATCAGCTTACACATTCTTATTAATGATTTACTTCTTGGAGTACTCCAAATAGAAAACGGTTACATACACCTGAACCAGAACCTTGGCCCTAATTGTAGAGGCAATGACATGGAGGATGCAGCACGATAGAGAGAGAGTTAACCCTTCAATATCTGCTTTTAGAATGAATTGCAGACAATTACATATTCTGCATCAAAGAAGTGAATAGCCACCAGCAAAGCCCACAGAAAATTATGTTGGCTGCATTCTAGCAGCTCATAGTGATTTGATTTGAGCTAGGTCAGAAACATCTCTAGCATTTAAGATGGAGTGTGGGTTATTCTAGCACATCCCCCTTGTCCAAAATTCCAGGGTAAGCTTTTGTGTGCTGGGATATTCCAGAACAGGCTGCTGACTAATAGTGTGGGTAGGGCTGTACCCCAGAGGTACCCTCATTTAGTGGTATTATTGTGACCATTCGCCTATTTAACCAGTTATGCTGAGCCAACCGAGTCTGTAACTAATTCTTTCCAGGTGACCGTGCCAAGATTTCTCAATACAAGATTCACAGAGCTATGTCATCCTGACCCATAGTGGCTGAAGGAGGCATCTCTTCAATACATCTGGCATGCCCTTTATTGTTTTCCAAAGCAGGCAGGATATGGTTTAAAATCAGTTAGTTTGTTTTTCTTGTCATACAGAAGATGAGAGATGATAATGACTCAACTTGTCAGAGAAAAAAGTAGCCTGGAGTGCAATACAATTCTTAAGTTGCACCTTATAATCTGAAGATGTTATTAGCAGTGAAGACAGGACCTCTAGTAGCAAGACATACTCAATGGGAGGGGCTCTGGTTATACCTGGTGAAAACTTCAAGGGCAGTTAATAGTTTGTGACAGGGGCTTCTAACTGCTTACGCAATATCAAATTCCCCTTTTTTCTTTGTTAGTGAAATCCCAGTTATGGCCAATGAGATAAAAGCTGAGAGTTTCAGAGAAATGTACTTCCCCCGTATGGATACCGTGTCATCCATTTCCCTGTTTTCTGCCTTCTCTCCTAAAATGTGGACATGATGCCTAAAACTGGATTGGCCATTTTGGACCTAGGAAGGAAAGAACCTTTGAAGGAAATGTGCAGAGAGTAGCAGTCTTTTGTCCCAACAACTTTGAATGATTCAAATAATGCCAACAACATCTATATTCAGACCTGTCATTTCATGGTAAAAAGGTCCCTAATTTAAGTCACTATTTTTCATAGTATTGAAGGTGATGTTCCCAACAGATCTATCATGGAGATGTATCTCTGAGGTGATGCTTGCGAGCAAGAAAAATAACTACTCAAACATTAAGAAAAAATGTAAACCAGTTCAGAGCTAAATCAGCCAGCCAGGTGGTATGAAAATCTGGAAATGCAGAGAAGCAGCAAAAGAATGAAGCAAAAGATGAAAATGGGGCTGACAGACACAAGCTAAATATGCATAGGTTGATATGCAATTCATATATTAAAGTCTACCTCTTGCAATGTTCCTCCTTGTCTATGGCTTTGTGTGCTTCTCTGGGTGAGGCACATATTTTTAAGGTAACAAATTGCAATGGTTAGACAGGGCTAACACATATTTGTACATAAGAGACAGAACATGGTAATTAAGATATACTTCCTTTTAGGTAAGATTGTCGAAAAGGGTTACAAAGTAACATAATACCAATGATATTTTAAACAACCAAGAAAAACAATTATGAAAGCTAATGCTCAGAGAATACATATAACTTTCAAATAAAGTAAGCTATCTCCTTTGCAAAAACCAGAGCAGTCAGTGGAATATCAAGAGAATTTTAGGGCAGGAGGAGGTAGGCCAAGGATTTGATAATCACCCAGTTGTCATGCATAAGCAAAGGCAAAAAAAAACAGACACAGGCCTTTAAAGCCTCAGAAATTTTACAAGCTTAGGAACTTTTGAGAGTGTGCACCAGTGTGCAACACTTCAGGTTGATTCAGAGAAGAAAACTTTGAATAGAAATTTGAAGAGGTCCAGAAATGATTATTGAAACTAGTGAAAAAGCAAATGAAAATTTAAGGGAAGTGGATGTGGCTCAAGTAGTTGGGCACCAGTCTACCACATGGGAGGTACTGGGTTTGGTTCCCAGTGTCTTCTAAAGAAGACGACGAGCAAGACAGCAAGCTGATGCAACAGGCTGGCACAGTGAGCTGATGCAATGAGATGACGCAACGAGATGAAAAAATAATTTTAAATTAGATAATAAATAAATAGTGATTTTGATAAGTCCAGTTAATGTAATTTTTTGGGGGGAGGGGGATTGTGATAGAGATGAAAAGGTGAAAAAAATGTTTCGGTGTTTTAATAGACATTAATTGAATATTTTTAAATGTTTTATGAGATTGTCAAATAGTGAATATAATCTTAATATATATAGTTACAATGTCCAGAATGAGGGCACTTCTCTGGACTGGTGAGATTATATCTGAAATATCATTTTGTATTATGCATTACAAGTTAGATTTCTTCAGTATAAAATAAATAAGATGATGAATAAACACAAAATATTTAAAAAATCCAAAAATGTCTTGCGTGATTGGAGAAGATTTGAGAAGAATGAAAAACAAATGGCAATGATCTTCAAATATCCATATGACTTTACTGTAGGTGGAGAATTAAATTGTCATTGAATTGCCCTATGGAGTAAAATCTAAACCATGGCTGAAGCTACAGAATGAGTTATTTCACATAAGGAAAATTTTATAAAATCAGTGCTACCCACAAGTACAATATGCTGCTTTGGGAGGTAATGTATTTATGATCATCCAGAGTGTTCAAAAGTATGCTATGATCAAATAGAGGAGATTGAAGAGTAGCATGTATGGCTGTCCCATGTAATTTTGAAGTCCTACACAGGACTGAGGGCAGGCCCTGGAATGACTGCTTGGATGACATTTGGAGAAGCATTTTGCAATGGCCTAATCCTAGCAGAGCTGGTATGGGTATTGAAATGTAGATATGGTATATACTTCAGATCTGTATTTTCTAGCCCCGTCCGTAATAGTCACCTAAAGGCATTGGACATACCAGATACATTGAGGTATTTGTTAAATGAACTATTCTTCTTTAAAATTGTAGGTGTTTATTACCTCCTCAGTGATGTATACAGTGCCTTATACATAGGAGACATTTAGTTAATGCTTGGGGAATTGAATTTTCAATGCCTTTATTTGTCCCCCATGATTTATGTCAGTAGCGTAATCAATCTGCTGTTTAGGAGATTTGATGAGCTGCAATAGGACATATATTGACAAGTAATAGAAATTTGCTTATTTTTTGCTACTTAATATTCATTTCCATTTACTCTTGTAAAAAAGTACTCTGAATTTCATTCAGATAGTCACTTCTCACCATGTGGATCTGTATATTTGGGGAAGACCATCCAACCTGCAGGTCTAGAAAAAGGCCCTGGTTGACTTAAACTAGTTGTATTAGTCAGCCAAAGGGGTGCTAATGCAAAATACCAGAAATCTATTGGCTTTTATAAAGGGTATTTATTCGGGGTAGAAGCTTACAGTTACCAGGCCATAAAGTATAAGTTACTTCCCTCACCAAAGTCTGTTGCCACGTGTTGGAGCAAGATGGCTGCCAATGTCTGCAAGGGTTCAGGCTTCCTCTTCCTCTTCCTCTTCCTCTCAAGGCTCCGTGGTCCCAGCTACTTCCAATATCAGCTGTAGGCTGGGATAAGTCTCGTCTCTCTCCTGTGGCTCAGCTGCTCTGCTCCTCCACAAGGCCAGCTGTAGACTATCAGGTGAACAGCTCATCTCTCTTCCCTGGGCCTCTGCCATGTCTAATGAAGCCTGCTTCTTTCTGTGTTTACTTCCTGGGGCTCCAATATCAAAACTCTAGCATCAAAACTCTAACTTTCTCTTCTGCCATGTCGTTTTCTCTGTGAGTCCTCACCCACCAAGGGGGTGGGGACCCAACATCCTACTGATGTGGCCCAATCAAAGCCTTAATCATTATTTAATCAAGTAAAAGTGAAACCTCTGAATCCAACCCAATGTAATATTCCCAGAGGGACAGACCAGTTCACAAACACAATCCAATATCTGTTTTTGGAATTCATAAACAATATCAAACTGCTACACTAGTCAACACATGGCAAATTCCTGGCCACAGTGATACATTAAAGTATGAAAGCATGACCCAAACTGGGGCAACGAGATGTTTTCTGGGAACTTCTAAGAGAGAAAAAAGACACAAGTGTCTGCAGCTTCTAATGGAACTTCTGATTTCAAGAGGAATGTTATTATTCATGGAGGTCTCATAACTAAGAGAACCACAGATATATTAAGCCTTAAATGGTGATATTGCAAGCACCATTATGGGCTGGGAATTCTATGGGCAACCAGAAGCAACCTAACAGATAAAGAGTCTCAAACAAATCTGGAGTCAATTGGCAACACTTTGGATAACTTTTTATTTTTATTAATCTCAACTCAGTTTTCCCCCCCACCTCCTCCTCTGGATATTCTTTCCTTGTTTCATTTAACGAGCATTTCCCAAATAAGTAGTGTTTTGCATGTCTCCATACTATATTCAAACTATTTCCTCTATTTGAGGGACTCCTTGTTTTTGCTCTCTTTTGACTCGGTAAATATCTGTTCTCTTTTCAATCCCTTCTTCCCTAGTCTTCATTGTTACGTCATAAATGCTATAGAAATCTTAGTTATACAACTATTGTAACACATACCCTCAGGTATGACATTATTTATTTGTCTGTCTTTGACTTTTTAAAGACTTAACCCAGTCTCTAGTTAATAAAACATGAATAAAAGAATGAATGAATATGCTCTAGTTCTTAATCCAGGAAAAGCAAGATACCAGGTTTATTGCAAATGAGATATTTATCTTGTTCAAGCAGCTTCATGATTATGGAGTAATTTTTAGTTTTGATTGTAATGATCAATTAAAAATTTGAGTTATTCCCATCCATAAATCCACCTTTGATCTTTTTTATAAGATACAGCACTTTTTCCAGTGACACATTATAGGATAGACACACTAAATAAAGAGACTTCCCAAAGAAGTTTAATGTTTAAAAAAAAAAAAAAGTGCCAGTATTTTGTCTACATGCATGAGCATCTCAAGATTTTAACTGCTTTTCACTTTGGGAAGGTTGTGATGTATAAACATTATACAAATCTGATCTCAGGAAACAATGGTTTGAATAATCTGTGCTTTAATGCAAAAACAAAACATTACTTTGTTCATTTTCTCATACAACATGTTTATTAAACATTTCAATGTCAATTTCTTAAGATTGTAACATTTAACCTTGTATGTAGCTAATACCAATTCTATTCATGGGAGTATATTTTGGATTTTTTAAAGTAATTTTGAGTAAAATGAATGCCACTGTCTTTGGATTGTGCTTGGAGCAAAGACATCAACTTATTCTTTTAAACTAATAAAACATCTAATGATGCAACTTTTGTCATGTATTTTAATGCTACTATTGTAATGGTAAATATTGTTTTGCTTCCATTTGTTACTGAACTCAATATATCATCTCCGAACATTAGCATTTTTCAACTTATATAAATATTTTAAATATTGAATTTTTAACTTGGGCACTAGGAAAATAATCCTGGAAAATAAGGACAGGCATTTAGCATCTTTTTCCTACCTTCAAGTATAAATTTTCAATCTGATATGACTTATTATGGAATCTGTATTGGGAAGTATAGCTTTATAGCTTTTTAAGACAACTTTAGAAATAAAAAATAAAAATAATCTCTGCATCATAAAGGGGATTCAGAATCACTGAAGTTCTGAAGGCGCATGTGCTTTAATTATTGTTCCCATCTATTTCTTTTTTATTATAAAGTGGCATTTTGTACTATCATTAGAAATATACATTTATATATAAAGTTTTTCATTCAAATCTCTTTATTTTTTATTACCTATGACTAAAGACCACAAATCAAATAAAAACTCTATATAATATATCCTTATTTCAGAAGCATATGTATATATACACATATATACTCGTAGAACAATCCACTGTTTTAAATGTGATTCTGATTTAAAAAATGCTATTTACAATTTTCTGACAGAGAAATAACCTCAGCCTTTTATGGTATTAAAATGGGCAGGGAATTTTTGTGTTTGAATGTGTTTCACCTTGTGCAGATGAAATTAAGCAACATCATGGAAAACCTTCTCAGTGCAAGGCCTTGTAGACTAAGTCATGGGGATGGAATAGATTTGCTATTTCTGGGTCCATGTTTTAAAAGAAAAATTACTGTTGATATAGTCATGCTTCTTCACCAAGAAATCAGTGGTCTAAATTAGGACCTTTGGACTTTTCAATATACAAAAATTAAGCCATTCTTCATCCTTTACTCTTGTCTTACTGCTCTCATCTCTTGCTAGTGGCACCACAGGTCCACCCACCTAAGTGTTGTCATTTTCTAAAATAGATGAGTTCTTCTAAACAAGCTATTGGATTCGAATAGAATGAGGTCCCATAAAGCATCACATGGCATCAAGCTTTCTCTTTATTTTGCCAATCCATAGAGGCTAAAAATGTGCTATGAAATCGATGTGTAAAATTCAAAGCCCAGACTATTATTGCAACCAAGAGTTGGCTGGCTTGCTGTTCTCCAGTTTCCTAAAGCAAAAATGTCTCTGAATTAGAAATTGGAACTTCAGCACCATTTTGTTTCTAAGCCTCAAACTTCAAGCATAAAATTCAAGGTCTATTGACCAGAAAAGCATTTAGTGAGACACTCAAAAGCTTTGTTTTCATTCTTAAGTCTATTGATTTTGAAATATAATAAGGACTCAGAATAAATATATCTTAACTTATACCTACATAGCCAACCACAAAGCTTTACTAAAAGCCGTGTTTTTCCTGAGAATATCCCACTGCATTAAAAAAGGCATATTAGACTGATGTGAGAATAAGCAATGGATGAATTGGATACCCAGAAATGGGAATGACCAAAATAAGTGAATTATTTTACTGGGAAAAGAACTAGAAAACACACCATTTAAACTGGCTTATATTTTTGAGGGAATGGGATAATTAGATATTTATATTTGTTAACTTTTTTAAAAACCTAGACAGTGAATACTGACTTTTTTCTATTAAAGGTTTTATATGCGTAAAAAGCAAGCAGTGGTTAAGCAAATGTTCACCCTGTACTCTGAATCACAATTTTTGGCAGGTCAATATGTAAAAGAAGCAAGATGTTTCTAACTCATTTTCTAAAATGAATTGGAAATAAGAGAGTTAATTTCCAAAGCATTTTACTGTAACATTTACTTAACATGATTTGGAGAAAAAAATATACAAATTGGGTGGTAGGAACTCTGCTTCTCAACTGCTATGAGAAAGGAGACAAATGTGAGTCTAGATGATACGTGATGGACAGCCATTGAAAAACCGGGCAAAATTTTCTTGGAGATTTATATCTCTATCATGTTTTTCACAATTAACTGGACTAAATATATTCTGTCATAAATTCATCAACATAATTGATAACATTCTGTGACATGGTCTATTGTGTTTCTGTTCAATGTGTGTGTGTGTGTGTGTGTGTGTGTATGTGCGTGCATGTGAATCACCACAAAACCTCAAGTCATTCCCTGCTAAAAAAGCCCAAGATCCATTTACAGAAGGCTCTTTTTTTATTTAAAAAAAAAAGTAAAGCTTTGTTCTTGAAATTTGTTTGGTCCTGGGAAATATCAGGTGCATTTATAATCTGATTGACTCAAGAGTTACAAGGATAATTGTAACCAGATTTGTACTTTTTACAAGGGTATTCTTTTCCTGGAAGGGAAACATCCT
>JAQZBX010079786.1:0-13928 GCA_029593785.1 Cabassous unicinctus
AAAAAAAAAAAAAAAAAAAAAAAAAAAAAACACTAAAAATAATGAAGCTAAAAGTGGCTGTCCCATCCTTTAGAACTGAAGTCTAAAGCTGAATCAGTTTTACAGAGGTGAGCTTAGCACTGACAATCAACAGGAAATGGAGGTTAAATAATTTGTACCATAAGAGATAGTTACACATGGTACCTTTTACTATGATCTTACTCTAACCATTGTAGAGGCCAAAAGGTTGATAAATCTCCTGAAATTCTCAGCATAAATTAAGCTATCTGTTTTAGTTTGCCAAAGGGCTACGGATGCTAAATAACAAAAATGGGTTGGCTTTTGAAAAGGAGATTTATTTGGGGTAAAAGCTTACAGTTCCAAGGCGATGAAAAGTCCAAACTGAGGCACCTTCAGAGATGCTCTCTCACCAAAGTCAGCTACACATGGCGAAGATGGCTGCCATCTCTGCCGAGATGTCTCTGCCTCCCCGTCCAGAATCTACCATCTCTTGGAGACCAGCTCCCGGAGCTCAGCTGTCAGCTTCTTGAGTTGCTCTGTGGGCCCAGCCTCTTGGGGACTTCGTGCTTAAGCAATCTACTAGTCCTCTCTTACATAGTAGGATCAAATATGGCAGCTTCCTTTTTCTGTGTGTCTGGCTCTGTGTCTGCATATTTATCAGACACAGCAAGAGGGGGAAGACTCAATTTAAGTCATGCCTCACTGATGTAATCCAGTCAAAATGCTCTCACACCCACAGGAATGGATTAGTCCTCTTTTAGGAATTCATGAAAGAATTTCAAACTGCCACACCATCTAAACTGAATATAATTCTACAGCCTCTTCAAACTTATGGCCTTAATAGTTGACCCTGGCATTAGCAGCCTGAGCCTTCCTGGGCTATCTCATCACCAGAAGTGCAATCCCTCTGCAACATTCTCCTGATTCCAGGGACAAAGGGAGAAGTTAACTTGGGGAAGGCCAGCAAGCAACTGATGGTGCTAAGAGTGTTCTGGTACCAGCTTATATCCTCCAATCCAACCTGACAGTGACAGTGAGAGTGGGAGCCAACAGCCTGCTGCCTGTTTATTCTGGTCTGTTAAAGAAGTCCTTATCTTACCCTTAATTCCCAGTTGTGAACATCAAACATCCCTATTTCAGTCACTGAATTGTTCTACTCTCCAATGAACCTTTCAGCAACAAAATGTCCTAAGTTGTTACACTGAATTCTTTTATAATTCAATTACTTACTGATGCCAGAACACTGAATTAAATTAATTAGGAGGCATGGCTTGAAAGTCATGCTCAATTTAACAGCAGATAAAGGGTCCACAGTGTCCTCGATATTAAGAAACTGCTCTGTCTTTCTAGGCTTACTTTTCTGGTTTTTTTCTGACTAGTCAGCAGTGCTTTATTCTCAGCTAAATACTCACAACTCTGACCACTACACACCATCCTCTTTAAGGTGTGATAGAAAATCATAGGCTCATTTCTCCAGGATATCCCCAAGTGAGCTACAATAAAGGAATTTAGGAAAACAGATGACCTCTTCAAATAGACTGCCTGAGGCAGAAGTAATTATCAATAAAGAGAGCAACAGAGGCAGAGAATGAGATGGTGAAGAATTAGGAGCGATATCCAATCAGAAGAGGGGAAAAAAAACACTAAAAATGATGTATCCTATCATATGGACTTTAAGCAATTGTTTCAAAAAGACATAAGACAGGCTAGTACTAAAAAGCAGCTACATTACACTTATAAGTTCACAGTGCCTGGAACACGGTGCTCAATGAATGTGTGTGGATGGGTGAATGCAAGAAGGAATAAGTGAAAAGGAGCCAATTCCCAGTGTGTGTGTGAATAACACACCACATGGACACCATGAAAATATCTTCATCCTAAACGGCTTTCTCACAATATCCAGCGCATTTTAGACTACCTTCTTAAAGGTCAACCAATTTGTGATCAGAAAGCCAATTTTAATAGCAGCTGAAACATAATTAGAAGGGTAAATCCCATGCCAAAAATTTTACATACCATATTTGAAAGCTAAGTGAAAATTTAGAATTAACTGCATCGCTGCACTGCTTCATAAACTGCAGTTTTGTGGGGTTTTTTTTTTTCTTAATTGAAGCCACAGACAGGGACAGAATAAGTTTAGCACTCACTGAAACCTATTCAAAGATCCTCTCTAGACTGTCAGCTCCTAGAGGACATGGCACCTTTCTCATCTTTGCAATCCTATCAATGTTTGCAGGGAGCAGGGAATTCAATAAATGTGAGCTGAATGAACTGATGCGTCTCCAAGAGCCTGTAACTGGCAACCACCCTTCAGCGGGCTAGAAAATGTATGCGAAAACAAGCGATCAACTTGGAAGCACAACTGAGATAAGGTTCAAGTTGTTGAGCGTTGGCCTAATTCAAGAAATATTCAACAAACATTACTGACTACCTACCATCTGCCTGGCACTGCTCTAAGCGCTTAGGGTTTTGTGATTACTGAAAAGCAGGGTCCCCACCACTACAAAACTTAAGACAACCAAATACAGTTAAAACTGGGATAAGTGCTAAAAAGGAAAGACGGCATGCAATTCGGGGGATTGGATTCAAACTAGGGGTGTCAGGATAGGCTTCTTTTTTAGGTGAGATCTGAAGTATAAGAGTAGACATATCTGAAGTATAAGAGTAGACCAAGAATGCGTGGGGATGGGGAGCGGATACCGCTCAAGCGGTTGAGGGCCTGCTTCCCACATAAGAGGTGCCGGGGTCAATCCCCGCCCCTGTACCTCAAAAAAAAAAAAAAATGCGTGGGGAAACCTTTGCAGTGAGAGAGTACAGCATGAGCTCAGGGCCAGGTGCACTCGTGCCCGGGAAGACACCATGCGCGGAAAAGAGGGCGCCGGAGGCGGCCGCAGACACCGGCAGGGGTTAAATGCCGGCTAGACTTGGTGTTCTAGTCTCCGTTCATGCGCGACACTGTATTCACGCTTTTAAGCGGTCGCCTCACACCCCCGCCTGCTCCAACACATCTGCAGTCCCCGGTGCGTGTCAATCACTCAACTAAACCGGTTCCCAAGCGTGGGCCTCGGTGCCTTTCCGCTCCACGCAGAGGGGCAGGAGGCGGCGAGGAACCCGGGCCCAGGGAGCCCATGGCGGGAGGAAAAGCACCGCGGAAAGAACGCCGGCAGCTGGCGGTCCCGGCCGGGTCCTGTGGTACCAGACGCCTCGGCCTTCCGGCGCGGAGATAGTCACCTGAGCGGCTCAGCACCTCCCACTCATTCTGCCCGCAGAAAATCGCGGCCAGGGCTGAGAGTTCCTCCTGCACCAGCTCCGCCATGGCCGCGCAGCCTGGCCTGTTCAGACACCTCCCCTTCCGCCAACGCCGCGGCTTCCAGGGCCCGGAGCAGCGCGGCCAGGCGGCCACCGGGGGGCGCCCGACGCCAACGCAGTGCGTGGCGGGTCGGGGCGGACTAGGGAAGGGAAGCGGAGGCCCTGGATGTCTTACACGGCCCCTCCGGAAGCTCAGCGGCCTAGAAGCTCCTGCTTACTAACTTCAGATGGGAGTGTTAGTCTCTTGGTTAGGGAATTTTCTCGGGGGCCAGAGATCCCATGGCCTGGAGCAGCGTCTTTGCCAGAGGCGACCGTCCTCCTCGCGGTTGCTTTCCTGAGAAGAGGGAGGCTTTCTCTAACTTTAGACACCCTACCCACAGCCCTCCCCCGCCAGACGTTGAACAGTCACCATCTCCCGCCCTGAGTCGGCCTTGCGCTGCCGGGTTCGGGAACGCACTGGGCGAAAGGAACTTGGCAGTTAAGAGGGGAATAAAAAAGCAAACAGGGAAGTGACCAGAAGACGAAGTTAGCTCTTGTCAGGCTGGAGACTGAACTAAGTACTGGGGATATTGCAGTTGACAAAACAGACCAAACTCTCCGCGCTCGTGGAGCAACTGGTAACGGAGTCGGTCTGGGAAACCGGACAAGGCCCGGGTCAGTAATAAGCCCAGGATGCCTGGCTGCAACTGGTGCTGGGACTCTAGACCAGGACTGTACTCCCCGAACCTCATTTCCCTTAATGTGAGCAAAACGGGTGGGTTGGATTTGCGACCCTAGCATTCTATGGATGTTACAGGGGTGGCCCGGGACCTTAAAGGGCCAAGGTCCTGGGAGCAAAGTTATAATGTTCCCTGTGTGCCTCCTGTTTTCATAGAGGATAGCCTTAATGAAAGTGGCTAGTCGGTCTCTTTGGCCTTTGGGGGCTGCAATCAAGTGTATAAGCGCCAGCAAACGTTAGTTTTCAGTATTATTCATTTTGTGATATTCAATACACACAAAACCATGTATGTATTACCATTGTGAGTCTTGAAACCTAATCATTAAATGATCATCCTTGAATACACCACCTAAATTTAAAATTTTAAACAATATCAACAGGGAAATAATTATCAATGCATTCCTTTGCATTCCTTTTGATCTAGAGAAGAAACTTACAATGCTCCACAACAGCAAGTTTGACTTGTCCTTTTGTTTTAGTAGTAACATTTTCAAATTTTACAGCCCCTGAAAGTAGCTGTACTACTTTCACAGAGGTCCCAAAACTTTTGTTTGTAGCAGGAATAATATTTCGTGAGCTAAATCGGGGATTTCTGGTGGCTACAGAGTGATGCCTTGACTCCTTGACCTTCAAATATCAGAAGGAACTTGGCTGATTGTAAGACTCTCAATATGTCGCCATCATCATCATGATTCCCAGTATTGATAAAAAGAGATTTGAAAAAGGAAAAGATACTGGTTTGCTAGATAGAATAGAAAGGAAATCTAACAAGATGGACTGCAGGGGAAATGCTTTTCAGAGGATGCCATGGGATTTCAGTGACCCCGATTAATTAGGAGCACTGCTGTGCACATAATTGGAAAGACAAAGGTTTATTTAAACTCTTAATTATCTCTGATGTAGCCAATTCGTTTGTTTTGTTTTGTTTTTTAAAAAAAAGCTTCTTTGAGTTATTTCCAAAATAGCAGCGGTTCAGAAGGTTCATAATTAACTGCTAGAGAGATTGGTGAACAAAAGAATGAATTTTTTATTTAAAATATCACTAAGTTATTTTATTTTGGTTTGAAGTCCAGTGCTAGTATTAAAAGTGGTAAGAAATTATTAGAGTGTTTGATTTATTGACTAAAGATAATCTATGAAATAATCAAATAGTTCCTATCCTATTAATTTCCCAAATTTAATTTCAGTGATATGCTAGGCCTCTCAGTCATGAATGTGAAATAATATAATCAGCAAGATTACATCTGTCAGAAATATTTGGAGACAGTTGCTGAAGCCTGCAGTCAAGGGGTCCATGAAAGTTGATGTAAGAGTACATCAATCTATTATTTTAAATTTTCTTGTCAATTAGGTTTCTTCTTTGCTCTTTCTTTCTCACCAGATTTCTGCTTTTCATACTTCATTTAGCATGTTTGAATGAAAAAGAAGTCTATGTGAATGTCTTTTAAATTGACATTCATAAGGCACTGAAGTTTCTGCACTCTGACATTTGGAAGTAATCAGCACAGAGACAGCATAATGTCAGCTTGGTGTTTCTCACACTATGAAAATATCAGCTACACGGCAAATACCTAAAGTCTACCTTAATGTAATAAATGTACTTATGGTCACAGGCTACTGAAAATTCTAAATATTTAAATGTGGAAAGAATGTCTATAGCCAGAGTGAGACACCTCTCCCCCTCCTCTCTTTCTCTGTCTAACAATGTGTGATTTACTATAATAATATTATTTGTATTGTTAACTTCTCTAAATAGTTGCTTCCCCATGATGATAAGGGTGAAAAGTTTAAAATCTCTCACCTCCATTTTAAACCACTAGGCCAGGAGATAGTTCTTTTAACTTTTCTGGGACAACACATCCACACACTTTCTCATGAGTAGTATATAGACCGATACTCAACTCTAAATCTGAAAAATTACATCAAAACCCACTTGGACATAGAAATGAGAACACACAATTTAAAGAATATTAGGAGTGGTTAAGTGTAAGTACTATGTCTAAATAGCTGAGGATCATAATACTGAAGTGGGTGGGGTTGTGATAAGGAAACATAGCAGACCATGAGTAAAGTAAAATTGCTTTCAGGAACCACTAAGAGTAAAGAACAAAAGAGGCATCAATGCCAACTTGCTAAATGAACCTGAACTTCAAGAAGCTATGCTACTGGTTCTAACGGGTTTCTGTTTAACTCATTTCACAAAATGTTTTTGGACACTGACTGCTGACCTGGCTCTACAAACTTGATATTGAGATACAGACAGGAAAATGACAAGCCTTTGCCCTCAAAGCCTTCAGGCTAGACAAGCAAACATAATGTGCAATAATTATAAGTTCTTTCACCAAGCTGAGGGTACACAAATTACCACATTTTCTTATTGGTGCCAAGTTCAATATTATGATGTGGAAGGGTAGAAGGGATGGGGCAGGGAACAGAATGGACCTCCCAAAACTCACCAGAGGAGAAGTATTTTTGGAATGCTCAGGAACACAGTAGCACTTCTAAAAGATCATAAAGTCAGCAGTGTGAATTGGTCAGTTCTTTTTTTGTTATTTTACAGTGTACAAGTCATAGATTTATTTTTCACCAAGATAAAAACTGCAAGCAAATAAAATGTATGAGAATTTGAGAATGACACTGTGACCATACCCTTTTGTGGAAGGAACTGCCTCTACCATATCTCCTCCAAAATATAGTTACACTTTACCTATGAGAGGTGTGCTTGATCCTTAATGTGTGAGCAATATCAACAGATGTCCAACTTAAAAAAAAAATTCAAGCTTAAACCAAGCAAACAATCAAACAAACAGTTCAATTCCAGCTTGATTTGTGGGAAACCATCCACCCAACCCAGATCCACCGACCTAAAAGTTCTTAATGTCTTATCAATGTTGTAAGAACAAGCCCTTAGTATTATTAGGATTTTAGAGTTTGTCTAGTTAAAATAACACCAAAACTTAATTTTGGTTACTACTGTAAATGGATTGTTTGTATTTATATCTTCCCACTGTGTGTTACTATTTTACCCAGTTTTTATTATCTGAGGTGGGTTGGGGATTGTGTGACTTTTTAAAAATCCTTTTCTCCAAATACATAAAGGGGCTGTAAATGAGTAAACTCTGCTGTTTACATTTTCAGTGTCAAAAATTGAAAGGGAGGGGAGCAGATGTGGCTCAAGCATCCCACATGGGAGGTCCTGGGTTCAGTTCCCGGTGCCTCCTAAAGAACACAAACAACTAGCAGACATTGAGCAAAAACAATGAGCAGAAAATGAGAAAAAACAATGAGCAGACAACAAGCAAAAACGAGCAAGACAACGAGCAAGCAACAAGCAGACAACAAGAAAAAAAAACAGGTGAGCAGGGAACAGATGTGGCTCAAGCAGTTGGGTGTCCGCCTCCCACATGGGAGGTCCCAGGTTCGGTTCCCAGTGCCTCCTAAAGAAAAAATAAACAATGAGCAAACAATAAGCAAAGGCAACCAGTAGGGACAGCAAGCAGTTGGCAAGCACAAACAGCAAACAGGCGAGGGAGCCATGGGCGGGGGGGCAGAATTGAAAGGGAGAAGTATATCAAAGAATATAACTATGGCTGGGAAGATTAGACCAGGACTTCCTAAAAGGGGACCCTGTAGGCAAAAGATATTTTAGATATAGAGAGAGGAAGGGAGAAAAATAGGGAGAAGGAAGAGAGGGAAGGGGGGGAAGGATAGAAAATAGGAAAATGAGCACTTGAGAAGACAATGAGAAAAGGATGATTTTTATGAAGTGACAGAAACCATGAGTTAGGAATTTGGCTTTATTTCTAGGAGAAATAAAGAAGGTTTGATTTACCTGCCTTTTTTTTTTTTTTTTTAGGAGGTGCTGGGATTGAACCCAGGACCTCTTACATGCAACTCAGGTGTTCAACCACTGAGCTACACCTGCCCCCCTCACCAGGATTTTAAAATAATAAAGAGATCTGAAGTTTTATTCAGTAATAATATGAGGTCTGGCATTTGCTTCATAATGGTATAGGAAAGCATGGTACTGGGGATGTGAATGGGGACAGGATTGGGTTAATGATTGTTATAGCAGAGAGATGGGTACATAGGGGTTCAATATTTTGTTCTATTTTTGTGTATTTTTAAATTCTCTATAATGAAACTTAATTTTTAAGTGTATTCAGCAGGTAATACACCCAGATATTGAGTTTTGCATAATCAATTAAGGGGAAAAAGACAGAAATAAAGGGGGAAAGTAGGAGGGAAAGGAAAAGAAGAAAAGAACCAGGGTTAAGAAAAGAGAATAGAGTTAGTGAAAGATATTAAAAGACAGAAGATAACATGTTCTGAAGTAATATGTTCAACAAAGATAAGGCATAGCATTACTTCAGGTGAGAAAAGCACAGAACCTAAACTTGAGTGACTTTCACAAGATATCAGTGGTTTTCTCTAACGCTTTGAAATCTGAAGGGAGCCAGTCCCAGGAGCTTTGATGCTCCACAGGGCCAGGATCCAGGCTCCTTCCATTTTGTCATCTGCTACACACAGCTTTGATTCCCAAGGTCATGTCTGGTCCAAGGTGGCCACTGGAGGTCCAGAGCCATGTCTGCATCTGGTCACAGAATATCCCATTGGACTACTCCCCTCTAAAAGGGAAGCTGGAAAATGTCAATTTTACTCTGAAATGCCAGGTACCCAGCTAAAAATGGAGGAAGAAATGAAATAGTGGGAGTATCATAACAGAAAAAACATTATTAGGAGGCAGCCCTCAGGTTGAGCTTTGGTCAAGAGATTAAATTGTCCCTTAACATTACTCTTTAGAGCTTACCCTTCCCCATTCCTTCAACCCTGAACATCACTTTTACTTTATACCATTGTCCTATTTCTCATCAATTTACCATTATCTGAAATCACTTTGCTTGTTTATGCATGTCTTGTGTCTGCCCCACAGAGAGAAGGACAAAATCCCTCTCACCACTACCACCAAAATGGATGTTCAGATGATGATGCCATACATGCGCCAAAGGGTATGAGAAGATTTTATTACTCACATACAGGGGCTTCCTTGGAAGGACAGGACAAAAACCTAAACCAATCCCAAATTGCTTGAATGAAGGGAGTGGCAAGTTGCTTTGGTATTTTGGTATTTGGTATTTCCCCTGCAAACCACAAAGGTTTGAATTTCCCCCACCAGCGCCAAGGTTGCCTCCTCCAGCAAAACGGGAGTCGTAGGGTTTGAAAGCTATCAGCAGTCAAACATCAAAAATGTTGTATTGTGTTGGTGGGAATGTAGAATGGTACAGCCACTATGGAGGACTGTTTGGCAGTTCCTAAGGAAGTTGAATATAGACTTGCCATGGGACCCGGCAATTCCATTGCTAGGTATATACCCAGAAGAACTGAGAGCAGTGACATCTGCACACTGATGTTCATAGCAGCGTTATTCACAATAGCCAAAAGTTGGAAACAACCCAGGTGTCCATCAACTGATGAATGGATAAACAAATTGTGTAGGATACACACGATGGAATATTATGCAGCTGTAAGAAGAAATGAAGCTGTGAAGCATATGACAACATGGATGAACCTGGAGGACATTATATTGAGTGAAGCAAGCCAGACACAAAAGGACAAATACTGTATGATTTCCCTAGTATGAGCTAAATATATTATGGAAATATAAATATATTATGTGAAATATGAATATGGGTAGAATTGTATATATAAGACCATTTTTCCTTGAAGCTGAACAAATGTAAGTTAATACTACACAATGTTAATATCAGACAAAAAAAACCCCACGTTATACTAAGTGAAGGAAACCAGATACAGAGTACTACACATTGTACTCTGATTCCATTTATATAAAATGTAAATATAAATCAATTCAAAAAAATGAAAGATTAGTTGTTATGTAGGTCTGAGGAAGGAATGCTAAGGGGTTTGGAGTCTTTCTTTTTGGAGTAATGAAGTTGCTCTAGAATTTCTAGGATGATGAATGTACAACATTGTGATTATACTAAAAGCCATTGATAATATACTTTGGATAGAATAGCCAGAAACAGCAGCTATGTACAGTGGGGGAAGCAGAGAGAGACTGAGAGGTGAGGAATTTTCTTGTTTGTTTCTTTGTTTTTTTGTTTGTTTGTTTATTATTATTAATAGTGAACTAATGAAAATGCTCTAATAAGGAAGTGATGAATGCACAACTATGTGATTAAAGCAAATACCATTGATTGTATACCTTGGAGGAATTGTGTGCTTTCTAAATATGTATCAATAAAATTGATTTTTTTAAACTGTATTGTCA
The DNA here is from genome assembly GCA_029593785.1 of Cabassous unicinctus. NCBI lineage: Eukaryota > Metazoa > Chordata > Mammalia > Cingulata > Chlamyphoridae > Cabassous > Cabassous unicinctus. Next base: position 10,320 of record JAQZBX010079786.1, read on the forward strand.
CTCTCCGCTAGAATGTAAGCATCCATGAAGACAGGAGCCTTATCAGTTTTGTCATCTCTATATCTTCCACGTGTAAAAGAGTGCCTGCAAAAACAGGAATTAATAGATATTTGTTGATACTAATTAACTCATTGCAAAGTTTATAAATCTTCATACAATCACTTATTCAACAAAGAGTTACCAAGTACTTACTATGTCCTGGGCACTTAACTAGATGTCAGACATATCAGGAATGAATGAGACACAGTCAGTGCCCTCCAGGAACTCAAAACCTAATGCTGGAGGGGTGCTCAGCCTTTCCTGGGGCATGGTAATAAATGTCCTGCCAGGGAACTGGAGTGCCATCAGAGAAGGCCCAGGAAGCCTGGTTTGGCGGTTGTGTTAGAGGCTCCCCATCATAGGGTAAGGGAAGCCTTGAGGAAAAGGTGGCTGGAAAGACAGATCTCTGTCTTCATTCCTCAACAAGCATTTATTGAGCACCTACTATGTTCCACGTATGGTGCCAGATCCCTTGGAAGTTGTAGTGTTGTGGGGGAGACAGCCCATAAATGAACACACATTTGGTAATCGGCAGCGTGTTAAAATCATGGGGGTAGATGAGAGTGCCTGGCTGCATCTCAGGAATTTCACAATGTTGGGGATGTATTTCCCTGCAATTAAAACAGAGAAGCACTGTTTTGCCAGTCTTTCTTCTGGAACAAAACAATTGTCCCTTTGACATTGTGTTTCTCTTTGTTTTGTTGTGTTTTTAATGGGGGGGTGGGGAATCAAGTCAAGAACACAGAAGAAAATTTCCTTTGTGGTAGTGTTACCACCTGGTAGGGATATTCCCTCAATTTGCACTCTCTCTCCTAGCAATATTAAAAATATATATACACCTGAGAATTCTAGCATTCTCTCTCTCTTATGAAAGGCTGGCTAGACTACTTTGTCTATTCTTGTTTTAGATAAAAATCTTGCTATATTTATGGGATTCTTGTTGCCCTTTAATTCACTGATTAAGCAATGACTTCTCTCACTGATAGCTTTATTAGTTTTAAAGTGAACATTATACTTGTAGATGAAGCACAGCCAGGGTTCTAAGATTAGTATCATACTGCCACATACTTTGTCCTTTCCTCCTTCTTCTTTTTAGTAAAACACTCTCTCACCTCTTTACCCACTGACCTCTTCTTTACTCTTCAGACCTGAATCTCACGCCTCCTCTGAGTCTGCACTGAGTATCCCTCCTGTATTTCCCCGTGATTTATCATATTTATGCACTTTCCAGACTGTATTGTAGTTGCATACTTGTCTACATGCCCAGGAAAGCATGACTTTCATGAGGTGAGGGTATGTTTCTATGCTATCTTTGATTGTATACCCAGCTCCTAGCATAGTGCCTGGCATATATTTATAGAATGGAAGAAGAATGAAAGAATGGATGGTTATAGTATGTAAATAAATAGATTATGGTTCAGTTTTCTTATTATCTCTACTCTGATTGCCACCAGATCTCATTATCCCTTGAGCATGTTGACATACCTCAGTGTTAAGCAAGCAGATGATTGCCTACATCTTCACTTGGATCACATTCAGAGAAATGAAGCATGTACAAATGGGCAAGGAAAACAATGGATTACTCCTAACATAGTCCCACAGTTTCATATAGGGGAGTGAAAAGGGGAAGTATTGTCATCTTTACTGTAACTTTTTAACTTTGAGTAATAGTTACTCACAGTTGCCACTCTACTTGACAAAAAATGAATTTTAAAGTAACTATTACAGCTAATGCACAATATAAACTTTTGACATTGCTGGGCTAAGTCTGAGAGTCATATGGTAGCTAAATCTATATAGTATTTATATCCCAAACTGAAATGGGAAAGAACCTGCTACTTGATCCAGGTTGGCTAGAAATACATCATATTTCCACCTGAATGTGTGACTCAAGTATTACATTTTATTACGATATGAGGTTAATGTTAGTTATTTTAAAAATAATTCATTTAGGTGAAAAAAGCACATGAAAAACTGTTCAATATCACTAGCGATTGATTAGGGAAATGCAAATCAAAGAAGCTACAACGAGATATCATTTCAAACGTATGAGAATGGCCACTATTAAAAAGTCGGAAAATTACAAGTGTTGGAGAGAATGTGGAGAGATAGGAACACTTATTCACTGTTGGTGGGAATGCAGAATGGTACAGCCACTGTGAAGGACTGTTTGGCAATTCCTAAGGAAGTTGAATATAAACTTGCCATGTGACCCGGCAATACCATTACTAGGTATATACCCAGAAGAACTTAGAACAGTGACACAAACAGACATCTGCACACTGATGTTCACAGCAGTGTTATTAACAACTGCCAAAAGTTGGAAACAACCCAGGTGTCCATCAACTAATGAATGGATAAACAAATTGTGATGTATACACACAATGGAATATTACACAGTGGTAAGAAAAGTCGTGAAGCATATGACAACATGAATGAACATGGAGGACATTATGTTGAGTGAAGCAAGCCAGACACAGGACAAATACTGTATGATTGCATATTATGAACTAAATCTATAGTGTAAACTCAGGAGTTAATAATTAGAATATAGGTCACCAGAAAATAGAATGAGGGTAGAGAATGAAAAGCTGAGGGTTAATCTGTGCAGAATTGGTAAAAAAAATTGTTTGTAAATCTTTGGAAATGAATAGAAATGGTGAAAGCACATCATAGTGTTTGTAACTAGCAGAGCTATTATATGGTATAACTGGTTAGAAGGGAAAGTCTAAAGTCATGTATATTACTAGAAAGAAAGCTAAAAAATTTAACATGGGGTTGTATAACATAGTGAAACCTCATGTGAAATACAAAGATGGGTCATTTTGCATATATGACTGTATCTACAAAATATAAATACAAATAAATAAGAGAGACAGAAACAGAACTGCAGCTATGTATGGCAGGGGAAACATACAGAGATTGAGAGGTGATGAGTTTTTTTTGTGTCTGTTTTTTGTTTTTTATTATTATTATTATTATCAAAATAATGAAAATGCTCTAATGATGATTGAAGTAATGAATGCACAACTATATGATTATACCAAATACCATTGATTGTACACTTTGGATGGATTTATGCTTTATTAATATGGATCAATAAAATTGATTTGCTAAAAAAAAAAGAAGTAAGTTAAGATGAGGTCATACTGGATTAGGGTGGTCCATAAATCCAATCACTGCTGCCGTAAAAAAAAGACTTAGTGACACAGAGACACAAGGAAAAGGCCATGTGAAGACAGAGACAGAGAGTGGAGTGATGCGTCTACAAGCCAAGGAATGTCAAGGATTGTTGGCAACCACCAGAAGTTAGGAGAGAGGCACGAAAAAGATTCTTCCTCAGAGCCTCCAATTGAAACTAACCTAGCTGACACCTTGATTTCAGTTCTTCCCGAACCTTACGAGAATAAATTGCTGTTTGAAAAAAAGTCATTTAAAGGCAGGGTAGTGGCATATAACAATAAAACTACACTAATCAAAATTAAGACATTAAGAAGCTCTTAGATTCTTCTCCTGGCCTAACAGGTGAACTCAAGATCACCTAAGAAGTTTCTCTCCTCCCCTCCCCTC
>JAQZBX010079787.1:0-13925 GCA_029593785.1 Cabassous unicinctus
TTTATAAAGGTGCCTAGATTACCCAAATATTACTCAGAAACTACAGGGATTCCCATGCTCCCCACCGCCCACACCCCCAACAACACCCCACACAACCATTCCCCATCCACGTGGTACTACACCCACAATGGATATACACATCCTGGGGCCTTGCCACCGAGCATAGACCACAGTTCACATCACAGGCCACACTCTCTCCTACCCAGTTCTGCATGGTATATTCTGATGGAAAATGGCCTACATTCGTCGCTGCTTCACCACTCAGGACAACATTAACTGGGGTCTCTTGCCATTCTCGATTCATCTGTACAGGCAACCACATTCCAATTTTTGCTCTTAAGATGTAAAGACTAGAGGTATTTGGGAAACTAATAGAATTGTTAATACAGGTATATAAAGAGCATTTGTTTAGACATTCTATTGCCTCATTACTATTGTTCCAAACAATATTACTCAATAACAGAATATAAGGAAGATGCACAGAAGTCCTAATCCATTCAATATTATTATGAGTAAGGGTGAAAGTATAATTAGTATTTATATTAGAAATGTGGCCCCGCCAAGAACTAACAGTGCGGAAAGCCGAGACTATTTTTTATATGGCTGAGTGCGATGACCCATTCTGAAAGAATTAGGCAGTGTAAAGCCTTTTCCATGCCAGATAAGAGAATTATTTGCATGTATACTTATGCTTTGGTTCTCCTTACACCATTTCAAATTGATTGGCTGGCCCTTTCTATGAGTAGAGCCTACAGGGCTCCAATTATTGATGATTCCATAGGAATTATTAATTAATACTCATGGTTCTGAGCCATGACACACAGTTTATGGAAATACAGGACTGTTAGAATACACATAAGGAATCTGGCACATGGAAATCTCTGCAGGAATTGGAATTTTATTCTGAGAAATATTGACTTTAAATCCTTGCGCAGCAAGTGCATATTTGGAATGGTGATTACGGGTACCATTTTTTCCAACACTTAACCATAATTGATAATGCATTTTCAAACAATGATCTCCCTCTCCAAAACATATGGGCATGCCTTCCACTCCTGTAGACTAATTATTAATGAATTGTCCTTCCTCATCAGGCTTTTAGAGGAAGGTGAGAATTAATAGGCCCAGGAAAATGAAAAGACTGATTAATATAAACAGGGTATGATTTGTTCTCCCAAGTCAACAATTCTAAAAGAGGTGAATTAGTAATATAAGCCCAATATGTATAATTATGTGAAGGTGCACTACTTACTGTTGTGGTTGTCAAGGTAAGCATAGCAAAGAATAGCTGTATTAGAGTAACATTCTGCCTTTTAGAAGTTACCATCTTTCTGTTTTTTGTGTCAGCTTCTTCAGCTTGTTCATGTTTAGGTTTCAGACATCTGGATGGGACCCAAAGCTGGTCTCTTTTATCTATAATGATAAGAGCAAAACCTCGACCGTATATCATACCTAACTTTTGCTTTCTCCCATTGATTATTATTTTTATTCTTCCACTAAACTAGTTGTCTAATATACTGATATATTTGGCTTATTGTTGGCTAGAGTATTTGATAGATATAAAATAAATGTTAATACATATATTTATTTTAATAAGCTTATATTGACAATTAGGGTGAGAAACATAAATAACATAACTAATTAAAAGATTAAGTTAATATTGAACAATGTTACAGAATAACAGATAAATAGAGCAGTTTCATATATATACTTACCAATATTTAGCTTTTAGCTGGGAAGTTTGAAGTAGCAACTGATACTAGAGTTTTGGTTGACTGTGTTTAGGATTAACAAATTTGATAGTATTGATGCCAACTTGGGAGTATTCTGCTAATTCCTGCGGAAGGGGCCAGCCTCCTCAGGAAGGAAAACAACACTCTTTGGGCTGTACATTTTAAGGTTTATGCATCAGTCCCTGGGAGAGTGGCCAGCTGCCCAAGGGAGGAATACAACACCTTGTAAAATGCACATTATATTTTTTAATTTGTTACAAAACATCTTTGATATGCTTACTATTTTAATTTTTAATATGCTTCCTGAAATATGAAAAGTGTTAACTAGTAAGGCATCGGTTTGTTGATTAACAAAGTTTTTTGTATGATGCTTAACTTTTAGGCTTGAATAATACTTACAAGGCTTGTTTTTTAATACATTTGGTTTTAGTACTGTCGAAACTTAAAACAAGAGATTTACATAATACATTTAATAAAACACATTTATGTGTAAAATACAAGTTATTAAATTACTTAAGTATGCAATGTATTGTATTAAAGTTTTGATTAGTATTTAAGTATATTATGCATAATTCATAACTTTAGTAGATTCTACAACAGCAGACATTTAATGAATAAACTTTTATTACTTAAGCATTTAAGATTCTTAGTAGCATGATTAGAATGACCTTTTTTTTTTTTATTTTGTATAGTTTGAAGCATAGGTAAAAACAAATTAGTATTCCCTATTTGGGCTGGGCGGTAATACATCAACTTGTAATTTTAATACTTGCATTGGTTCTGTTGTTAATATTATAATTAGAATTGGGGCTGTTGCTCACAATGTTGAATATAAACTTGATTTATTGTTGGCTGCTTTACAGAAAGGGGAATGTGGGCTGGCTTGACCCGTCCAAGAAAAAACCAAAGAAAGCTTTAGCAAGTTCAAAACAACGTGATAGTGACATAAATGGATATTAATTTTCTGCAACAAACTAGCAATATTTGCAACCACTACATGTTGCAGTGGTGTCATTTTATTTTACTACAATTTACTGTTATGCACTACCCCAGCAGCCTTTAATGGCTGCTTTCTTTTTGTAACAACAGTTTTAAAAGACCAAGTTATTTTTAACAGTTTGAAATAAAAGCTACTATTCAGAATTTGACTTTGAGAAAGCAGGTTTGAACACTGTGTTCCTTTTAAAAGTGATAAGACCTGTTTCTCCATGGAAACGATAAGGTTAAAGTACAAGAAGCTATTTTGATAAAACAGACTTTCTTTATTGCATACTGATTGTTTAGGAGAAAACTTTGTAAACTTTTATTAAAACAGACTACTGACTTGAGAACTTTGAGAAAGAATAAAACTTTAACTTTATATTATTATATTGTTTGACATTAAAGCTTTTAAATTCTTAAAGATCGACTGCTTAAATTTACTTAGCTTTGACCACAAAAATTCCTTTTCCACACACCTTCTGCACTTTCTGTATTCCTTTAGCTTTTGTCCTGCATTTTACTCTTTCTTAATAACCAATCATTTTATTTTAGGAAAAAATTATTTTCTTTTTCTTTAAGAATAAAAACACATTCTATATACCTTCCATACTTAAGTTATTACAATGATTTTGGAAACTGTTTCCAAGCAAACTTCTGACAACATACAATTACCGTCAACATTAAACAAACTTGTTAGAATGATAATTTAAATTAGTTGCATGAAAATATAACTTTTATGCATTTTAAATACTTAGGAGCATATAACACTAGAAACAGTCCTTTAAAGGTCAGTTGGCAGGGGAGGCTGGCTGCTGACAGGTTTTCCTGTTATGAAATTGCTTTTATTATTATTATTAAGTTGGTTTTCTGTTTAATAATGATTTTTTGGAATTAGCCATATAATATTTTCATTTAAACAGTGCTTCTTCAAACTCTCCATAACTAATTTTAACCACATAGACTATAGTCATTTTATCTCAAGACAAATTTTACCTTCACAGAATACATCCTCTTAAATAAATTTACTAAATTTTAGTAAAACTCTTGTAAAAATCCTCATTCATCAATTTAACATTACCATCCAGAGGCATCAAAACACACATTGACACTGAACAGACAAACACAAAAAGAATCACAACACACCAACAAAAACACAAAGCTTACTAATTTGACTAATAATTTTCACTTTTTTGGTATGGCTGTTTTCAAGCCCTCCATCATTTCTCATCTTTGATTTTACTGTTTTTAAGATTTTTTCTGGAATCTGTGTTACCTGTAAGATGGAAGCTTGTGCTTTAAAACACTTTTGTTACTAATCAGTAACCAGCCAGGACATCTTAAACAGCATAAATACAGTTAAGCTTTAATTTAGCAGTTTATACAGATATTTAACATGTATATTTTGGATTATTAGTTTTTAGGAATACACTTAGGCTTAAAGTTCAGGAGTAAGCTAATGATTTAAAACTAACAGCTCCTTTTAACCCCTTAATAAAAATTTTGCTCTAATTTTATCAATTTGGCCACACTGGCCCAACCAGAATCAGCATGGAAACAAAACACAAAACACTAATGTTGCCAAGTTTTTCTAATCTTCTAGTGGTTTAATTCTATTAGCCCCTATCATCCCACAGCCTTATCATTATGTAGGCAGTAGGAGGCTTACAATCTTACTAAATCTTTTGAAACAGGCATTTCTTTAAGATCAGGTTTGAGATTTTAAAATCTTTGCATACTCATCAATCTGGGACGGAGAATTACCCATAATCTCTGCTTCTCCTGACGGCTCTGCATACTAACCGCGCAGCACTTAAGCACCCGTTCAGTCAACAAGATTCCCAACTCACCTCGAGCGCCACATTAGGTGCCATATGTTGTTGTCAGGGTGTGGCACGAAAGAAGAGTCAGACAAGGTGATGCATATGAAACAGAGGGCTGCAGCTCACTCAGGGAAAACAGCCCTGAGATCACTGTGAACCTGACTTTTATTTAGCTTACAACAGTGCATAAATTCTTCACCCCCCAAACCTTGCTTTCTCACTATGTTTCTCTTACTACAGCAAGAACACAGCCTTCTTTGGCAGTTTACCAAGGGGCATAAGTATAAACATTGTCTCTAGCCCTACATGCCTTAGTCTATCTAATATCTCAGCTTGGTGTGTGAGAACGCTACCTTTTAATGAGTTCCCAGACAATCTTTCTTGGGAATTCAGAGGGATTTTAGACAATAACATCTGTGTGGTGAGTTCATTTCGCTCTGCCTCCTCCCACTTATATCTGCAGTAAGCAGTGTCCTTGGAGACATTTACTAATGTGTCTCTGCCAGCAAGCATGCTTGTTGAATGCTTAACCTTTATGCTCTGACTCTCAGCATCTTCTCCAACACTGACATATCAAACATATTTTAAATGGAGTGTTTTTTTATCAGAATCTTCTAAATGACTTGGAATCTGGCAAATTTCAAACACAAGTAGTTGGCCACATGATATGGGAGAGACTAAGAGCTTTGGGTGTGTCAGGAAGAGAGAAATAGTGAAGAAGAGAAAATGTAATGCATTCTATTATACATTATTATATTGTAAAATGAAATATGTAAAAGAATTAAGGGAAGAAAAAAAATGTAAGATAAAGATATTTATGTATATTTATTCTTGAATATATATAAGCATACATTTACAAACATACACGGATCATATTACATGAGCTACCATCAATTACTCTCTTGAGTGAAGAGCTCATTCCTTTTATAGAAGGTTTGATTTTGATATATGAGATATCAAAATTTTCTGACCAATTGACTCCAATTATTTAAGTCACATATGCAAAGTGCAACTTGTTTATACTTATTTCCCTATCCTAACTGCAGTAAATACATCATTTGAGGATGAATAGATCTGTAAATCATATTTAATATATACATAAGAAATGTTTGGAAATAATACTAGAAATATAATTTTCAACTCTACTAACAGTTTTTGAATAATAATATGGAAATGGCTGCCCATTTACCAGAGAAACGTACAAACATGACAAACATGAGTATGATATGATCCTTGACCTAAATGAATTATCTTTGGCTTTCACAAGTAAACAAAAAGCATAAGAAAATTATCTTTACATAGCATGTCTACATAAATTCAGGCATCTTTAAATACATCCTTACACATGTCAAAACGTGAACAGTATTTACTTAAATATTTTGTATGAGAAACATTTGGTAGATGCTGTGAAGAACACGAATATGAATAAACAAACTCTTCTCTCAAGGAGTTTACCACCTTCTTGGAGAGAGAGATAAATATCAATGGCACATACACACACACAATTTATTTTTAAAAAGCTTCATCAAATTTATCTTTGATTACTTTAAATATATATTTCATATCTGTTGGCCTAAAATCATTCCTTTGATTATTACTCAATGATTCACGCACAGTAGAGACCTACCAAGAGATATACCCTTTCTGGTGTGGATGTTGTAACAATGTCTGTGAGAGTTCATTCATCTAGGTTTATATTAGATAATAATTATTCAGCCCTGCAATTCTCTCCTCATGGGAAAAATGTACTTCTTTTTAAGACCACAGATTTATTATGAGCAAAGCAAATCTCTCTATATATCTCCAAATTGCTTCAGGAATTATTCTGCAGTTAGTGCTTCTTTATCTACACACACACACACACACACACACATTTATATATTAAGTGCTTGAAGTTAGAGTGTCAACCTAGAATTTATTGGATATTGAACTCTGCTGTTTTTAATGGAGAACATACTTAATTTCTCATAAAGATTGAATTTCCATGTAATAAAAAATGAGATTGCATCTAATCACATAAAATTTTTGTTTTTTATAGCAAAATGATGTCAACATTATCAAGAAATTTCCCTATACAGGCATTCTGATATTGTTTTAGTGCTTCAGAGATATTATATTTTTTACAAATTTATGGTTTGTGGCAACTCTGATAAACTGGGTGTTTCTATCACTGTTATTTTTTCAACAAAAGGTGCTCACTTCATGTCCCTGTATTGCATTTTGATAATTCTCACACTATTACAAACTTTTTCTTTATGATTATGTGTTATGGTGATGTGTGATCAGTGGTTTTTTGATGTTGCTATTATACTTGATTTGGGGCTCCAGGAATCTCACCCATGTAAGACTGCAAACTTGATAGAAAAATGTGCGTACTCTGACTGCTCCACCTGCTGTTTCCCAGTCTTTCTTCCTTTCCATAGGCCTCCCTATTTCCTGAGACACAATATTGGAATTAGGACAATTAATAACCCTACAATGGTATCTAAGTGTTCAAGTGAAAGGAAGAGTCTCAAGTCTGTCACTTTAAATCAAAAGACAGAAATGATAAAGCTTAATGAAGAAAGCATGGGGAAATCTGAGATAAGCTGAAAGCTAGGCCTCTTGTGCAAAACAGTATGCCAAGTTGTAAATGCAAAGAAAAATTTCTTAAAGGAAATTAAAAGTGTTATTCCAGTGAACAGATGAATGGTAAAAAACCATTCTTATTGCTGATATGGAGAAAATTTTAGTGCTCTGGATAGAAGATCATACAAGCCACAATATTCTATTAAGTCAAACCCTAATCCAGAATGAGGCCCCAACTCTCTTCAATCCTATGAAGGCTGGAAGAGGTAAGGTAGCTGACAAAGAAAGTTTTGAAGCTAGCAGAGGTTGGCTCATGAAGTTTAAGGAAAGAGGCCATCTCCATAAAATGATAGAGCAATGTAAAGCAGCAAGTGCTGATAGAGGCTGTGGCAAGTTATCTCAAGGATCTAGCTAAAATAAATCATGAAGGTGATTAAACTAAACAACACCTTTTCAGTGTAGATGGAACATCCTTACATAGGAAGAAGATGCCATCTGTGACTTTCATAGGTAGAGAGATGATGTCAAGGCCTGATATCATATCTTCAAAGTACAGGCTGCCTCCCTAGTTAGGGGTTAATTCAGCTGGTGAATTTAATTTGAAGCCGATGCTCATTGACCATTCTAAAAATTCTTGGGCCTATAAAAATTATGCTAAACCTACTCTTCCTGTGCTCTGTAAATGGAAAATCAAAGCCTCAATAACAGCATATCTGTTTACATCATGGTTTAATGAATACTTTAGACCCACTGTTGAGACTTACTGCTCAGGAAAAAAAAATCCTTTCAAAATACTGCTGCTCATTGACAAATGAACCTGATCTACCAAAATCTCTGAAGGAGGCGCACAATGAGATGCAGGTTGTTTTCAAGGCTGCTAACAAAACAAATTTTCTGAATCATGAGTGGGTTACAAACACTAAGAATTGCAAGACTCAGACCCATTTTAAGAAGGAGTCTCAGGAAAGCCAAAGAAAACCAAGGGGACAAAACAAGGACACCAGAAGAAACCACAAGACACCAGAACACAGTTTTTTTCTGATACAGCATGCCTGGCTTTCAAAAATAAATACCAAGGCAAACTAAAATGCAAAACACATATCTGCATCAGAACAACATGCAGGTATGGCAGAGATCTTGAAATTATCAAGCAAAGAATTTAAAATAACTGTGATTAATATGCTAAGATTCTAATCGAAAAATTAGACATCATACAAATGCAGATGTGTAATGTAAGCTGAGAGTTAGAGACTCTAAGAATAAAAAGGAAATGGTAGCTCTCAAACACTTTAACAGAAATAAAATTATTGACAGACACTAAACCAGAAATCCAGGAAACTCAATGAAGCCAAAACATGATAGATTTAAAAACAAAAACAAACAAACAAATAAAAAACCAAAGCTCTAGACTTATAATATTCAAACAATAGAAATCAAACAGAAAGTTAAAATCTTAATAAAAGCCAAAGAGAAGAAGCAATTTAATTAGAGAGGAAAAAGGTAAGAACTAGATCAGACTTCTTCTTAGAAACCATTCAAGAAGAGAATGAAATGATATATTTAAAGTGTTTGAAGGAAAAATTAATAAAAACACCAACCAAAAGCTTTGTATGTAGCAATTTTCACTTTCAAAAGTGAAGGAGAGGGAAGCAGATGTGGCTTAAGGGATTGAACTCCTGCCTACCACATGGGAGGTCCATGGTTCAATTCCAGGTGCCTCCTAAAGAAGACAGTGAGCTGGCACGATAGGCAGGCACAGCAAGCTGACACAAGATGATGCAATAAGAGACACAAGTAGAAAAACGTGATGAGAGATACAACAAAGCAGGGAGCAGAGGTTCCCGGTGCCCCCTAGAGAATACTGGCAAGACAGTGAGCTGACATGATGGGCAGCTGCAGCAAGCTGTCTCAACCAGATGACACAGCAAGAGACACAGGAGGAAGAACATAGTGAGAGACACAACAAAGCAGGGAATGGAGGAGGCTTAAGGGATTAGGCACCTCCTTTCCACATCAGAGGTCCCTGGTTCAGTTCCCAGTGCCTCCTAAAAGAAACAAGGAAGACGAACAGACACAGCAATTGCAAACAATGAGAGGGTGGGGAGGAATAAATGAATAAAATTAATCTTTTTAAAAAGTGAAGGAGAAACAAAGACCTTCTCAAACCAAAGGAATAAAAAAATAATAAATGAGGGACTTAGTCACCAATAGAACCACTAGGCAGAAAATACTAAAGAAGTGTGTTAGAGAGATGGTAAAAGATATCAGCCAAAAAGCTCAGATGTAGCTAATGAAAGGAAGAGTGATGGAGAATGTATTAAAGTAAAATAATATATTATGACTTTATTCTTTCATGTAAAAGCTACTAATATTTCTGGGGTAAATAAAATCATAAGAGAAATGATGGGTATAGCTACTGACAACACATAAATAAAAATAATTATAAGGAGATTCTATGAATAACTGTACACCAACAAATTAGATAACCTAGAAGAAATGAACAAATTCCTGCAAACACATGAACAACCTACACAGACAAAAGGAGAAATATATATTCTACAAACAACCATTACCACTAGATGAAATAAAACAAAACATGGTTCCTGTTGTATATGAATATTTTAAACAATTAAGACAAGAGAAAGAAAGTATGAATCAAAGATACCATCATTATGAGACTATGAATCCAGAGTAACCTGCTATGGCTTCTAGATTAGATAACTAGCAAAATAAATTTAAAAGAATTATGGAATATTTTCTCCTTATATCTAAATATAAGACATCAGATAGCTGAAGGTTTCCTATCCTCTACTGGTATATTTTCATCACCATATAAGTTTGGAATCTACTTCATTAGTTTTCATTTAAAAGAGTTATCTTCCTTAGAAAATGAAAGAGCCACCTAATTTGGAGCACTCTTATTTACCACTGTAAACTTAAATTTTATATTTTCTTTTTTGATCTCCAATGAATGTGGGGTTCCAATTCTTGTGTAGAAACCTACATAAATCAGATTTTGATGGATAATTTCTAGTTACTTATACGATGGACAAAAACTCAAGTATTTGATACCAGAGATTTAATAGCATATTTGAATTTAGTATTTTACTGTCTACCTCATATATATTCTGTAAATTATTTGAAATTTCCTCTTACCTATGGAACAGCAAAGGGAGATGTAATTTACACTATTAATTTGGTTTATTTAAATTGTTTATATCCACTTAGCATTGTAACCCATTGGAGATGCCCAAAGGGACATCTATTCTTTATCTTTTGGTTCAAAAATAAATAAAATAAGGATTTACTTAATAACAAGTATAAATGTTTCTGAATTAATATACTTTATTTTGATATTTATTGAAGGAATATAGTTCTTTGCCCTCTCATTTAAAATAATACCTTAGATAATATATACTATATGTTTTAAGGCTACATAAGAAATTTTAAAAATTTTCCATAGTGATAATGAGTTTCAATGGTTGGAAACATCTCTGCATGTTTATAACGAGGACCAAACTGAATTGAAGCTAAGCAGAATTGAAAGGGCAGGTGGGATCATTCATTAGATGAATTATGTCAGGTGAGTATATTCTTCATTCAGTATTGGTTGAACCTGCCACAATTTAAATATTCCATAGGTCTAAGCTTTGGTATCTCCTTTCCCTTCTCGTAATTTACATAAGTGTCTTAAGGGAAGCATTCATCCTGATCTGAAATCTATGTTATAAATTTTACATAAAACAAGTAAAGAGGGAAAATTATGTTTAGGAATGGGACAAGGAAAATATCTTCCCATACCTCTGCACTGGCCCCTGTTACTAGCACAGCTGCAATGCAAACTATGTAGCTCAGCTCATAGGATTATTTCCATGTATTTGAGAATCTGGAAGAATGGTATATAAATATACTAAAGAAGCACAGATAAAAAACTACCTTCAAAGATCATCATAGAGACAGAAAACAGATTTGAGTTTACAGTTTAAAGTTGTTATTAGTGATTTTACTAATTATGTTCAGGATTTTTTCATCTCTCTCTATATGAAATGGTGGGATATAAATATCATTTACACCTTTTTTAAAAACAGGGTAATGCTGACATCCTGGGATGAATTGCAGACTAGACCTCATTTTATATAATTCAGAAGAATTTATACAAAATGTGTATGATCTCTTCCTTGAAAGTTTGTAAGCACTAATTTTTGAAACACGCTGAATGGAGAAGAGTTGGGAAATTAATGTTCTAGAAATGCAAGCCTCAAATTAAAATTTCTTAATAAATGTTTGATGTATACTTGATGGTAAATGAAAGATATAAGCACAGCATTCAAATGCTGCTAATCTAGAGGTTCATTTCACCTAGTTAGATTAGTATATTTGTAGTGGTTTACTTGATAGCTTTATGTGGTACAATAGGAAATACATTTTAAAAATTTTATATTTGTTTTGGATTAGGCTATAAAATTATAACTTGAAAATTAAACCCATATTTTCAGCGATATATTTGCTTACTCAAAGCTAATGAGGCAATGCCTTCCAATGTTTCTTTCTAAAATGAAGAAAATATAGATACAAGACTTACTTGATATTCAACAACATAAAAAATTTGTAAATTCAGACAATTTTCCTGTCTCTTAAAAATGCACACAATAAACGAATTTTAAAATGGCTGTGGTGTGCAGATGTGCCTCAAGCAGTTGAGTGCCCGCCTCCCACATTGGAAGTCCCAGGTTCAGTCCCAGTGCCTCCTAAAGAATACAAACAAACAATGAGCAGAAAACAAGAAGTCAATGAGCAAAAACAATGAACAGACTATGAACAAAACCAAAACAGGCAGGGAACAGATATGGCTCAAGCAGTTGAGCATCTGCCTCCCACATGGGATGTCCCAGGTTTGGTTCCTGGTGCCTCCCAAAGGGAAAAAAGGAAGACAACCAGCAAACAATGAGTAAAAAACAATGAGCAGACCACGAGCTCAAACAATGAGCAAAAACAACAAGCAAAAACAAGGAGCAAACAGACAAGCGAACCCTCTTGGGGAGTGGGGGAAATGGCTATGGAAGGTATTGATTAGTAATACAAATATGTATTTCCTGCTGTTCCAAAAAGACTCTTCATTCTCTTTCTTTCTACACCACATTTTCTCTCACATTCTCTCTCCTCCCAATTTCTGACCCACACCATTGTCTTTTTTACAAGAGTTCATGTACTACATTAATAAACATCTATTGGAAAGAGTGACGGACAAAATAGAAATTGGGAAGATATAAAGAAGCACAGTGAAAGTAAATAAAAATATAAAGGCTAATTTTGAAAATTATAATTTCTGTTGGTTACGCAATTGTTTTTTTTGTCAAATTCATATAACTGGTACATGGAAATGGTACAGGTTTATATATTTATATTAAATAACCCAACTTAAAATTACACACTATATAAATTAATCTTTGCTGCAGAAGAGGAAGTTACCATTTTAGGAAGGATAGCGAGTAGAAAATGATGTAAGAGAGTCTATTATACTGATGGCAATGTTTTGTTTCCTATTCTTGGTCCTACATACAGGGTTATTTTCAGATCATGAAAATCATAAAGCTTTACACTAATGATATCTGGCTTTGTCAATATGAATATGACCCACAATAAAAATGCAAAAAAAGCAAAATCTTATTTTGCTCTTCCTTTTCTAATAAATATATAAGCCCTTGTTACTCAAATGCTCTCTGAATCAGTCTTAACATCACACTGATTCTTCCCTTAGTGAAATAGTAAATACATTTCCGCCATGTATTCATTTTATATTTGTATGCATTAGGTTCTTCTTATTTTGAAAAGTACTGGTTAGCACTTTAATTCTGTCAGCCTTTCTCAAATCAGTCGTTCTTATTTCAAATTGTTTTCTTCATATCTGTTCTTTCCATTTTTTCATTCTTTAAATGTGTTGTATGGGGACAAACACTCTTATATTTTACTGAATTTGTCATTTTCTGTTTTTTCTTGTTTTTAGTTAATTTTTGAGTTCTTTGATTCATGATTCCAAATATTCCAGATATAGTCATCTCATATCATAAAAGTATAATTTTCATTAACTTTCAGATTCCTTTTAATTTTCTTTTCTTTTCTTTTAATATATTAAATCAATGTATTCATTTGCATGCTATAAAACCTTTTTATGCTCTGAAGTTAATAACTTTTGGAATAGCATTTGTTTTGTTTCATCATTTTGCACATTAAATACCATCATATCAAGTTTATTTGTAATTCTTCTATTACCCCATGTTTAAACTTGATAGGCATTTTGACTATCAGAAAGATGTAGAGATGTTGGTTAGGGTTTGGTCAATGTAGTTTTACCAGTTTTATGCTCAGTATTCTCCAGAGCATTGTACACTGATTACCCTAAGTTAAAATGTTTACTATTTATTTTTACTTTGCCATCAATTTACTATTGCAAATATTACTCTGGCAGAAACGTCTTTCTCCCCCCTCCCTATCACATTGGGGTGTTGACTGCATCTGTGTCCAAGCTTCAGCTTCTCTGACCTTCCTTAGGACAAGTCTAAGAAGATTTATGTAGGACACATCAAAGCATGTCCAGTGATTGAGCCTCATTTAGTTGCAGCAGTTACTCTATTGCACACCTTGTTAATTTTTCTCTCTTTCCTGTCTCACATTTCCCATTTCCTAATTTATTTTTCCAGGATCACCTACTTACTAAATATCATATATCCAAATCCTTGTCAAAGAATCTGCTCAAGAGGGAATTTAAATTCTGACAATCCCCATCTGTTGTATGGATTTGGTAAAATAAGAGCACAGTTATCCA
>JAQZBX010079788.1:0-13930 GCA_029593785.1 Cabassous unicinctus
ATAAATTGGCTAAAATGACACACTGCCCACCTGTGGACCCCTCTTCCTTAGGCGATGCTTGTTGCCTTGACTTGTGTCTTCTGCGATTACAAAGCTGCCTTGCACTTTGCTGCTCCCAACGGCAAGCTGATCGTTGTCTTTCATATGGTACAGCAGGGACAACCTTCCAACATCTAGAGGCCCACATCTTTGTTTGCCCTCAGTTCCTTTGCCTACACTCCAGTCCCTCTGTATGCTAACAATGGCTAATACAAGGACAGAGTCCCCACCCCACGTGGTCTTAGACGACTTCCTAGCTTAGACGACCTCTTGGCCAAATAGGGGGGGTGTGTGCCGTAAGAAACACTTCCTACTGAGTTTAGATCAGTAATTTGGGCAGGTCAAACCCAACTTAAAAAGGATGGCTCAAGGGATGAAGGTGTTTCAAAATATAACCAAAGTTTTTCAGCAAATACCTCCGATCCTAATAAACTTCTGACATTTCCTCCCAGCTATCCTTTGAAGAGAGAAGAGAATGGCTATGCAAAGGCTTTCAGCTTTTGGTTTTACTATTTGTTGACATTTTTATAATAACCAATATCCTCAAGTGTCTTATGCAGTGGCTCCATAATGGCCTTGGCAATAAATTTATTAGCCACCCAAACTGCCACAGTCCTCCAAACGAGCGATGCCAAGGGATGGATCGTTGTAACTATCACAGTCTTGTGTGCTGCGTCTGCACCCATTTTACTTTGCTGGGCTGCTTGCCTCCACACTGACCCTTGGCTTAAGTAATGAGCGGCTTTCCAACCCTGGGGCATAAACTCCTACAGAACCAAACCCCTCTCTGCAGCCTCCACCCACACAGCTCACCCACACGACTCACCCCAAATCCACAGGTGATCCCAAATGATAACTCACCATTCCTACCACCCTCAAACCCCCTTTCTCTTTTCACCTGTGTTTGCTTTAAACTGACCAATCCTCCACTTCCATGGGAGATCTACTAACCTCCACCCCTGGACCATTATAAAGGTACCAGCACAGGGGTCTCTCTCACTCTGCCTGCTGCTCCCCACCTGCTGGTTGAGCCCCCAGAGCTGTCCCATCAACCCCTCCTGGGACTCCTGCTCTCTAGGACCTGTGAGTAACAAATGATCTTTTCTCATGCATTATGGCCTCAGTGTCATGAAGTGATTGATTCAACCTTAGGGAAATAATCTGACAATTGCCCAAAAATATAGGTACATGCATGGCTTTGTCTAAATTGGAAAAGAAAAAAAACATTTATAATTAGGAAAGTGACTCTATAAAAAAAGTACACTGTCATATAAAGAGAATTTTTATCCATTAAAAACATGGATGAACATGGATATCAAGTATATTTTCTCTGATTTTAAAATTAGAAGAGTATTGTATTTATTTAAGAGAGATAGATTTGGTTCAGTTGGAGTGGGACTAGGAAGTAACTTTAAAGTCCAAATTCCTATCCTCTATTTATGTAGCAACTAATGTCACAAAACATAAAATAATTCTGTAGATCATATAAATTAACTCAACAAGATGAAACATTTCTCTCTGTAGACAGATTCAATTGATAAGAGTGCTTTCTAACACAAATGTTATTTTAAAAATCTGAAGTTCATTATAATGAAGAAAAGACTGATTCATTCTGATCCATCATAAGTTAATAATTATTATTTACTACTAATAATATTATTACTAAATTGAGTTTTTGATTGAAGCTTTATAAATGCTTAAGAATTGCCTTAATATCATTTTTTTTTCTAATTTTCAAGATGCAAAAGAAACTAATCCAGAGAAAAATGGAAGATTTTGGCTTTTATAGTAAAAATGAATATTTTCTTTTAACATATTTCAAGGTGAATTATCATTTAATCTTATTTTTATTTTAACATCTGTATATTTATAGGAAATAAATTTGGTTTCTGGTTAAATGCATTTCATGCTATATTCCAGATCACATTATGTAGAGATTGAGCTCTTGCAGTAATCATAGAGCAACAAGCTTCTGACTATGGAAAAATTTTTTGGTATCTAGACTTTATTATTCCTTGAGAATTCAAAAAATGGCATCACACCCATATGCATGTTTATTTTATCAGACTTAATACACAGAAATATTTTTTCACTTCTTTCACTGTTAGTGATATTACAACACCTTAATTATCTGGATAGTACTGCTTTATACTTTTTAAAAATGAAACACAGACTCAAAATTTTATACGCTTTCATGACAATGATAAATTGCAATTAAACAAATGAAGTTTTTATAACTAGCAATTTTTCACGCTGGTTTAAATAGGTTTGAATCAACATACCTATTTAATTCCTTTTTTTTTTTCTTCAGGAGCTTCATTTCCTGAAATATGGCTTAATTTAGTACTTGGATAACACTGTATTAGGAGGAATTTTCTCAATATGGCTTCACAAATAATTTGAGGAAATGGTGTTGGAAACTTGAAGAGTGGAATGAGTGAAATAATATAAACAGATGTGCTTAAAGTACTTCTTATCTTAGACATAACATTTAAAAGAAAAGTAATATATGATTAACAGTATCATCATGCATCATGAGATTAATGTCCTAAAACTACTCGGAAGTGTAATAAAACCACAAAAAGTGACATTTCTTCTGGATTGACCTAGAAAATTAAAACCATTCCTGCTTTAAGTAATCCATAAATAATGTAGATTTTTCTGCCCAAAATAAGTAAAGAAATACTTCAGTTTTGTTGTTATCTATAGAGTTTTATACCTAATTTTTGTCCCTAGAAATCCAGTAACCATAAATATATGTATACAGAATTAAAAGTATAATATCAATAATTGCAGAAATGTTGAGGGAAAAATATAATGCAAAGAAAGATAAAAAGTTACACTCTTTGTGTTTGGGGGTGGGTGGGTGCTATATGTATATAGAGTGAATAGAAGTAGGCAGATTTCAGAAAGAAGTGGAAATTTGCAAGAACAGAAAGGAAAAAGGTGAATTTAGTCTTTAGCATCTTCTAGCCTGAGGGCACACTGCAGTTAGCTCTACATGCTGACAATAAATCTCTGATAACATTTCCACAATCACACTGGCTTAAAAAAGCAGAAGAGAGAGGTGAGGCAACCACAGATTCTGTGAGTATATAGTGGGAGGATTCCTGAAAAGAAAGAAAAAGAGAGTGGGAGCCACACATACTGTGAATAAACTCTACAAAGATTGCTAGCTAATCTCTGAACCACTTTGGAATAGGAAAACTCAAAGCAGCTCAGTTGAGGATAAAAATAATAATTTAATTTGCTCTCCAAGAGGTAGCATTTCCAGTTTGAACCCAACCAATTGATTTTCTTGCTGTATTAGCCACCAAATAAACATATCAAAACTTTTTAACTATAACAGAACTCAGAGTGCCCATAGCATGACATTCACAAAATTTAGAATGCGATCCGAAATTACTAGAAGAAACAGGAAAAGGTGGCTCATTCTCAAGAAGAAAGCAAGATATCAATATTGAGATAATTCAGATCATGGGATTATCAGAACAGGTTTTTACACATCTATTTAACTATGGTCAATGTTATTAAAAAAATATGTTTGCCATGAATGGAAATGTAGAAAAATCTCAGCAGAGAAATGGAAAATATAAACAAATGAAATGGAAATTCTAGAAGTGGAAAATCCATTTGAAATTTTTAAAAAAATTAACCAATTGAACTTAAGAGCAAAATGGATTTAATGAAGGAAATAGTCAATAAACATAAAGGTAGATTAATAGAAATGGTCAAATCCAAAAAACAGAGACATATGATTGGAAAAAAAAAGAATATATTTACATGGACCTATTGGACAGTATTCAATGATCTAACAATAATGGAAGGAAAGGGGAGTAAATGTGGCAGAAAACAAACATTCAAAAAGGTGGCTGGCAATTTTACACATGTGCTGAAAGACAACAATTTACAGGTTCATATAGGCTGAGGAAGCCCCCAAAAGAATAAATTCTTAGAAAACCAATGTTGACATATGATAGTCAAGATACTGAAAAAACATTAACAGTATAATCATGAATACAGTCAGTTTAAAACAGCATATTACATGGAGGAAAACAAGAATCTGAGTAACTGATAAATCTAATCATAAGAAGTTGAAGTCATTCATCAATAGCTTTAACATGTGGAAAGAAAAAAAAATCTGTAGATGAAGAATTCTACATCCAATGAAAATTTCCTTTAAGAATGAGGTGATATAAAGACATTTTCATTTTAAAGCAAATCTGAGAGTTTATTGTAAGAAAACCTGTACAATAAGAAAAAAAGAAACAGTTCTTTCAGCAGAAAGGAAATGAAATCAGATAAAAAATTACATAAATAATAAGAAGGACCAAAGAACTTGAGAAATATTTAATATCTGAGTAAATATAAAATGCTACTTTAAGAATCTCTTTAAATATAAGGTCATATGGTCACATAAATGTCTGGAAAAATAAAGGCTATGCAAGTACTAACAACTAGAATTTAAGACAAAAAGCATTTGTAAGATGAAGAGGGACATTTATAGTTAAAGAGGGTTCAATCCAACAGGGAGATAGCATGATTTTAATGGTATGCCCCCTGTGACAGTTTGAGATTATGTTTGTGAATCCCCAAAAGAGAAAGATTATGCTTGTAAACTAATCTCTTCTTCTGTGTGTGATACCCTTTGATTATATTGGATTTAGTTGAGGGACCCTTGATTAAATTTCCTGTTAAGACTAGGGCTTTGATTGGATCACATCAGTAAGGTGTGACTCAGGTTGAGTCCCTGCCCTTGGTGAGCTGATATAAATGGACACTCACTCAAGAAGACACAGGAAGGAAAAGCTCTGTCATTTTTAATCCTGCCATGTGACAAAAAGGAGAAGGCTCAAATAGCTAAAGCCCTGAGGAGAGATGAACCATTTTGCCTGATAGTTTTGCAGCTGACAGAACAGAACAACTGAGACTGATGTAGAAGGCCAGGAAAGAAATGAGCCTATGCCAGGAGAGAGAGGAAGCCCTGAGAGACAAGGCCCATGCCAGCTTACAGCTGAGAGAGAGGAAGCCCAGAGGGGAAGGCTGAACCCTCAGAGAGATCAGTGGCCATCTTGCTTCAACACATGGCAAATGACTTCAGTGAGAAAGCAATCTTGACTTGGACTCTTTAGGACCTTGTAACTATAAGCTTTTATCCCAAACAATTACCCTTTAGAAAAGGCAACAGATTTCTGGTACTTTGAATCAGCATCCCTTTGGCAGACTAATACACCCCCTACCAATTATATGTGTATATGCATGTGTATATGTGTATAAAATATGCTATCAGAATTTAATATTACTTTGTCATAGCTTATAGAACAAGCAGAAAAGAAATTGCTATGTATATAGAAAAATGGAACAATAAAATTAACAAACTATCCTTTATAAGTGTACATTAAATCTTTACCAAAGCTGACAATAAAAACATAATAAAGCAAAATTTCAAGATTGTAATCATTCAGAAAATGTTCTTCAACCACATTTGAATTAAACTATTTTATTAGTCAGCCAAAGGGGAGCTAATGCAAAATACCAGAAATCAATTGGCTTTTATAAAGGGTATTTATTTGGGGTAGGAGCTTACAGTTACAAGGCCCTAAAGAGTTCAACTCAAGGTACCATAAGAGGTCTTTTTCAAGCAGACTCTGTTGCCACAGGTTGACGCAAGATGGTAGGCAATGTCTGCGAGGATTCAGTCTTCCTCCTCCTCCCAAGTCTCCATGGTCCTAGCTTCTTCCAACCTCAGCTGCAGGCTGGGATAAGTCTTGTCTCTCTCCTGGGGCTCATCCCTCTCCAGGCTCAGCTGCTCTGTTCGCTCCACAAGGCC
This sequence comes from Cabassous unicinctus, assembly GCA_029593785.1. Classification (NCBI taxonomy): domain Eukaryota; kingdom Metazoa; phylum Chordata; class Mammalia; order Cingulata; family Chlamyphoridae; genus Cabassous; species Cabassous unicinctus. The sequence continues at coordinate 5,870 of JAQZBX010079788.1, forward strand.
AGCTGTAAACTGTCCAGCGAACAGCTCATCTCTCTTCCTGGGGCTTCTGCCATGTCTAATGGAGCCTTCTTTCTTTCCTCATGTATCTGCTTCTCTGTGTGCCGATTTCCTGGGCTCCAGGCTCAAAACTCTGTCTCCTCTGCCTTGTTTTCTCTGTGAGTTCCTACCCACCAAAGGGGCAGGGACTCGACATCCTACTGACATGGCCTAATCAGAGCCTTAATAATTATTTAATGAAGTAAAAGTGAAACCTCTGTATCCAATCCAATCTAATATTCCCAGAGGAACAGCCAGTTCACAAACATAATCCAATATCTATTTTTGGAATTCATAAATAATAGCAAACTGCTACAGCTATGAATTAATATCAAAATATTAAGTATACAAAAACCTTATTATATATAACATAAAAAAACACACTTATAAATAATCTATAAGTTAAAGAAGAAATCACAATAGAAAAGAAAATAGTTTTCAAATTGAATAATGACCTAACAACATTTGGGGATAGAGTTAAGCTGTGCCAAGAGGAAAATTGGTAGCCTTTAAAATATGAAATAGGAAAAGAGGCTAAAATCCAACAAGCTAAACTTCAATTAAAAAATGAAATAAGAAGAGCAGAACTGGAGGTATTAGAAGAAAAACTAATTAGTATGAAATATTAATGGAATTAACTACCAATTTATTGCACATTTTTTCCAGTTTTTACCTTACACTTTTCATTTTTTCCTTTACCTTGTAAGCTTTTGTTTCACTTTATCTCAATCTTTGGAACAGAGATGCTCTAGGAACCAAGACTGTGAGTAGGAGAGGATGATACATGGCGTTATCAGCATGGCTGGCTGCCAAGAATGAAGAGGAGGTAATGTGACAAAGTGGTCTCAGATAGAGGAGATGGCTTGAGTAATTGAAAGATCCACTATTCTGAGAAAATAAGTTAAACAACTGAAAATTGATATATTGATGTTTATATTTATAATCAAAGCCAGAGTTCTCATAGTCAGAGAAAGTCATATGTTGGTAAGTTCCCTGAGCTGCTGGATTAGAACTGGAGTTGGAAGTATTTCTATTTAAACTCATTTTTAAAAAATTCTTGGATATTTTAATATATGTAATAAATGAAGATTTAGAAATATTTAGACATATAAAATGTAGAAATAGAGATGTTTGTTTATGTGTGTGTATTGCATATGATTAAATGCATACCTGTGTATCCCAGCTCTGTCCACAGAGAGTGACAGGACAGAATGACACCTCTGTAGCAAGAAATCCACTGAGATCCATAGCTTGGTTTCTAAATTTCATCTTCCACCAAAAGAACCCAGGAATTTGTGAAAAAATGGAGCAGGTAACACTCAAAATGAGTCTAAGACATCATGCCCCAAATTAAGCAAATGCTTTAACTATAGAAGACAATTTGGTGGTTCTCTGACTGCTAAGTAGAGAATTACCATATGACCTGGCAAACCCATTTCTAGGTATATACCCAATAGAATTAAAAAACAAGGAAAGGAACAGATATTTGCACACTGATGTTCACAGGTGCATCATTCAAATTGTCAAAAGATGGAAGCAACCCAAGTGTCCATCAACTGATGAGTGGGTAAAGAAAATGTGGTATATATATACCAGCCATTAAAAGGAATGAAGTTCTGACACATGCAACAACACGGATGCACCTCGAAGACATCCTGTTGAGTGAAACAAACCAGACACAAAAGGACAAATATTGTATGATCTCACCGATATGAAATAATTATACTAAGCAAACTCATAGAGTCAGAAGCTAGAATATAGTTTACCAGGGACTGGCGTGTGCATGGGAAGTTAATGCTAAAATGTTGAGAGTTCCTATTTGGATTGATGGAATTATTTTGGTAATGGATGGTTGGAATGTTATCACAACATTGTGAATGTAATTAGCATCACTGAAATATATATATCTGAACGTGGTTAAAAGGTGAAATGTTAGGTCGCATATATGGTAACAGAATAAAAATTAAACAAAAAAATCCATGGGACTGCACTACATAAGCAGAGAACCTTAACTTAAACCATGGACTATAATTAATAGTGCAATTATAAAAATGTGCTTTCATCAATTGTATCAAATGTTCCACACCAATGCAAGGTGTTTATAATAGGGTGGTATATGGGAATCCTGCATTTTATGCATGATTGTTCTGTATACCCACAACTTCTCTAATAAGGAAATAAAAAAGACACAAGCAAATAAACAAGGAAAATAAAGCAATAAATAGATTGATGGGATTCCCACTGTGTAAATCTAGTCCAAATTGGGCACAAATATAATTGATGATAGTATATATTACAACATATTGAATAAAATAATTGCTTATTAGTCCATATTAATTTAAATAATTGAATAAACAAATAGCTAAACAAGTAAACAGCAAAAGTATTAGCTGAGAAGAGAGAGCAATTCTTTAAAATAGAAGTTCTACTGATAAATGTATAGGGGACAGACAGTCCCCATTTTGAAATTATGATAGTGATAGTGGATGTAGTTGGGAATCATCAATGAAAATTAAGGACTGCGGATGTGGATCTCACAAAAACATATATTGTAGAGTAGTGTCTATGTTGATTTATTTATTGTGAGTGTTACATGCTAGTAAGAGATTGTCCTTTTTTGGGGAGGTATACATAGGGAAATTTTGGGAGTTAGGTGGCATATGCATATTATCTCTATCTCTATCTCTCTCACACACACACTATACAAATATAGTATGATATAAGCAATTTGGAAATGTAAGGAAAAAATTTGGATGTTCTTTGTTCTGCTCTTGGAACTTTTGGTAAGTTGGAAACTGTTTTAAAATGATTGAAAATTAATTTTATCAATAATATGAATGAAATCAGGACTTCAATTCAGATGTTCAAGATAACAAGTAGATTTTAGAAAAATGTGAATAGCTTCCACAAATAAATTGCAATAAATAGATAATAGCTTTCTACCAAAATATTTCCACAAAAATATACACATTCCTGGAAAAATTGCAATCTATAAAATCTGGGAGAGGAAATAGAAACAATAGGGCATCATGTATCTTTTGAAGACATTATACCCATTATTAAAAACCTTTCCACAAAGAAATCCTTAAGCCCAGAGGACTCGTGAAAGTTTCTTTCAAATATTTTAGAAAGAATTGACACTATTCTTACAGAATTTCTTCCAAAGATTAGAATATATGGAAGACTTTCTAAATGTTTTCATGAGCCCAGTATAACCTTCATAAAAATAGCTATGATGACTTTATAAGAAGGAAAACATAGTAAATCATAAACATAAATACAAAAATCCTTAAACTATTAGTAAACCAATTCTTATGATATAAAAAACATTCAGTACATGATAACCAAATGATATTTGTTCAGGAAACTCAAGGTGTTCAAAATTGAAAATTCAGTTAGTATAATTCAACATGTTAACAGGAAAAAGAACTTCAGAAAAAGATTTTGATAAAATTCAACATATATTCATGAGGAAAACTTGCAGCAAACCAGTAATTTAAGGGAATATCCTTAATCTGATAATGAATATCTATAAAAAGTCTAAAGTTTATATCAAGCTCAATGGCAAAATAAAGAATGCCTTTTCAGCACATTTCATTTCATGTCAGGAATCTCTGTTACATTTAGAATAATATACTAAGAAAAATTACTATGTTAAAATTAAAATATGTTCATTAAAAGTAACAAAATGAGAATGAAAGATACAACACAGAGAGGAGACATAATTATTCACAATATCTATAGCTGAGAAATCACTACTATAGAATATAGAAAGAATACCTGTGACTCAGTGAAAAGAAATAATCCATTAATGTAGAAGGCTTGGCATATTGGTCTGTATTCTTTTATTAGGCACTGCCTATATAATCCAGAGATTTTTGCCATTCTATTTGAGAAAGTAGCAGGATTCCCCAGAATGGGAATTTAATATTTTTCGGTTGGTGTGTGGGTCTCTATCCACCAAGAAATATCCTGTGACAATGTAAACACATTCATTTTCTATAGTGGCATGCCCCAGGTGCACTCCTCCCCACACATGCCCCTACCACCAAACCCCTGCCCCAGTGACACTCCCTTACCATAGACTCCACATAAACACTCCCACCATTGTATTCTCAGCCACAGTTCTCAGCCTCCCCAGAATTCACCAAGTGACACATTCACCTGTTCCATCATCCAGTCCTCCCAAGTTCTACTGATTACCCAAACCACCCACCTCCATTCTCACTCACACTGTAGCACTTATGAACCTTATTTTTGTAAAAGTGAAACTTAGCCTAATAACAACAAACGTCTAAGCGTTACCTCCTGAAAACCTCGTTATTACTCAAATGTGATCTCTCTCTAAGCCAGGGGTTTTTTAACCAGGGGGTCCATGGAAAAATTTCTGGGGGTCTGTGGGCTTGAATTGAAAATTTAAAAAAAACACAACAATATCCTTGTGCAGATGTGTCGATGAGGGTGTGGTATATTTATTAAATAATATAGTGTGGACTTAGAATGATTTTTATTTTGATGGAGCATATTCTGAGTGCAGTGGATAACTGCCTACAAAAAGGTTGGTAAGGATGGAGGAGATGGTTTTATGATGCCATGGGAAACCTTGAATTTCTAAATGTTTGCCGAAAATGACCATTTGACCAGATGCTGAAATGTATTAGGTTATCAGGTATTGATATTACAGGAAAGTTGTAAAATGTACTTTTGAATAATCCTAAAATTTAATTTAAAGACATGCCAATGTTGAGTGTCATAAAACTATCTGCTGTTACATTCTGAGAATGGGGTCCATGGTTTTCCCCTGACTGACAAAGGGTTCCATGGAACAAAAAAGCTTAAGAACCCCTGCTACCTTCCCCTAGACATCGGTTATGACTCCCAGGAATAAGCCTCCCTGGTACTTTGGGATAACCAAGCACTAACCAGTGATGCATTTGGAAAAAGACCTTGAACAAAAGGGGGAAACCTTAAATACAAAAGAATTTTTACAGCTAAGAGATTTCAAAGTAAGTCAGGAGATCATTTCAGAGGTTATGCTTATGTATGTGTCAGGCAGATCTCACTACCACAGTAAACAAAATCTCAAACAGGAGTGCTCCTGAGAGCTCTAGAAATGTTCTGAGACATTAGACAAGGGATAAAGCCTCACGAAATCAGCACCCCATTGGTGGGCCTTATCCTGGAATATACGATAATCTGTTTCCCCAACAACAGAGTTAGAATCATTTATAATTTCCCTACTCATGATTCTTTCCCCCCTTTTATTTGAACCTATAATTAACACTATACCCATTATATATATATGTCCCAGAACTTTAAATCTTCAGACTGTTCATAAGCCAGTTGAGCCCTGAATATTAGCAGAGTTGCAACCAATACCTACTCTCCAGTCCATTGGACTTGCCTAGGACAACTCACAAAATGATGATGGGCAACTCTCATCCCCCAAAATGAAGAGTATCTACAACTGCAAGCAAAAGAGTTTCCTCCATCTGCCCTATAAGATCTAAGCCCCCCCTAATCTGAAGTAAGGTTAGAAACATCATCCCCAAAGCCTCAAAACTGAGGAATGGACAAACATAAGGAGGTAATGCAACCATGGACCAAAGTGGACTTATTAAGATTGTAGTAACAGAAGAACTTGCAACATTGATATAAAGATAGTGGTTACCAAAGGTTCTGAGGAAAGTGAAAGGGAGGATTAGGTGTCACAAGGCACATTTTTAGAACATTGGAATTGTTCTGCATGATATTACAATGGCAGACACAGGCCATTATACATTTTGTCAAAACCTATAAAACTGTGCAGTGTAAAGTGTAAACCATAATGTACACCATGGACCTTGGCTAGTAGCAACACTTCAATATTGGTTCATCAGTTATAACAAATGTATCACACTAATGTTAGATACTATTATTAGGGGAATATGTAAGAGGGGGAGGGGATGAGTTATATGGGAATCTCCTATACCTTCGATGTAACTTTTCTGTGATCTAAAACTTCTCTAAAAATAAAGTTTATGTAAAAAAAGAATTAATCCAACAGAAAGATGTGCAAAATACATGAGTATAAGCTACAAAAGGGGATATTCAAAGGTACAAAAACATGGGAAAATATTATCAGGTCATTGGTTGGCAGGAAAATATATTTTAAAATTAAAAATTGTTAAAGTTGAAAATGAAAACAGAGCTTTGTTGCAATGTGGAGTAGCAAGAATTCTCACAGGCCAACACTGCTATGGGAATATAAATAGGTACAACTGATTTTGACAGTATATCCTAAAGCTATACATATGTATATACTATTATATAGGAATTCTACCCCTTATTGCAGATATTTGTATTTGCAGAGATTATTTTCAGTACATCTATCTCTATCTCTGTCTCTATATCTACATCTACATGTCTATCTATATGTTTGTCTATATTTATATGTTTATATATGAATATCTATATATCTTTTTATATGTACATATATACTCCCTCACCTTTGTGTATGTGTTTGTATGTATGCAAAATACACTTGAAACTAATATCTTATTGGATATATTATTTCTAATCTTCAGCTGTTATATGCAATGTTTCAATTAATTACCTATTTTATGCTATGCCTGTCTTTAAACATGTAGATACTCTTATCAGTCAGGGTGCTCCAGAGAAACAGAACCAGCAGGTTCTGTTTGTGTGTGTTTGTGTATGTGTGTAAACAGACTTAAAACAAGGAATTGGCTTATGTGATTGTAAGAACTAGCAAGTATGAATCCCATGGGGCATGCCACAGGTGATATTGATATCTTGAGTTTGACTTACTTAGGGGAAGCTGGTAGGCTGGAAAGTCCTGCTAAGACATCAACTGATTGGATGAGACCAACCCCCCTTATGAAGGGTAATCTTCATTTAAAGTCAACTGACTGTAGATGTTAATCCCATTTACAGAATATCTCCACAGGAGCAACTAAGCCGATATTTCACCAAACAACTAGATGCCATAACCTTGCCAAGTTGACAGACAAAATTTACCATCACAGACACTTACCATGTATATTTAAATTTTCACTGTTGATAAAAATACATTAGATATTTTTTTCCTCAGAAAGATGTACAAGAATCTGATTGGATTCTACTGTATTATCAAGTTAAAAGAAATTAAAATCAATAGGCACTTTGTTTTTGGGTGTGAGCATACAAAGAATATTATCTCATGCTCTCCTGACAAACTATAATTTTTTTGAAGGGTGAATTGGATGCTGAGTGAAGCAATAAACAAAGTAGGAATACCAAATGACACCGCAGCCTGGATTTTAATCACATTCCTTTCCCACTTTGCTTATGTGAGTTGCAGTTTACCCTTGACCTCATTCCCTTCTTTTTTTTTTTGGAGATATCAGGGGTTGAACCAGGGACCTCATACATGGGAAGCAGGCGCTCAACCACTAAGCTACACCCACTCCCCTCCCCTCATTTTAAAAATTGGAGGATGGACTACATAAGTCTGGATTTTTCCAATCATGTTATCCCTGGAACTCTTTTTGCTCTCCACGTATCTTACCAAAATGTAGACAACAAATGAAATCTGCTTTGATTGAAGTTGGGATGGGCCACTCACAAAACTTGAAGTGTTTGCTCCCTTCCCATTCCTATGTCTGCAGGCTCCACGTTTCCCCATACTATCCTCCCCATAGCAAAATAATTTTCAAGATATTCCCTCAAAGTTCTCCCTTGCACTTCTTTGATGTGTATAGTTGTGACGATCACAATTAAAAACTGAATATGTAAGTGCTGGTTTTGGAGCTTGTGTGCAGTGCAGTTTGCTCCATCTGACTCTGAATGCTTTGACAACTCAGGAAAGCCTTGGGTTCAAGTGCAATGACAGTTTATTGTTATGTTCAATCCATGCTAATTCTGCATTCAAATGTTACAGTTTCAGCTGTAATTCCATGCAGTAATCTGTTTTGCATGTTTAATTGCATATCTTCTATGAGCCTTTTAAATGCAACTTCTTGCAAATATAGCCTTGATTTTTGG
>JAQZBX010079789.1:0-13922 GCA_029593785.1 Cabassous unicinctus
CGACAAGGACTAAAATGTACATTTTTCTAATTCACCTGATATTTATTCAAATCCCACAGCTCTGGGACTTTGAGGATATCGAATCTGGATCATTCAAGGGGCAATGAGGCACTTTTAAAGAGGGTATTGTGGCCTGACGTACTTACCGGATACTGTGCTGCTAGTTCCAGCACGATGTAAAAACTGGGCTGTTTTTGTTCATGGGCACAGAAGGCTCCAGACAAAACAGGCAGTCACCAAGCTCACATTGTGCCGGTTGAAACTGAAACATTGGATCACTACTCATTGCAGACCTAAACCTCTCTGAATATAAGCAGCCAGAGTGTGTAATTCATGGCAGAAAACTGAATTTGAAAAAGAGGAATGTTAAAAGTAATAAAAGCAAGAAGAAATGAAGTGAGACTCCCAGAGCCTTCCTTGCATGCCAGAATAAAGGAGATGTATGCTACATTCTTTTCTTCTGGGTGTCCCAGCCACACCTGTTGCTGCCTTCCTGGGGAATTAGCCAAAGTGATCCAATTTCTAACCCTACAAGGGGAGAAATGATTCTGTCCCAAGAATAGGAGGCCAAGTTTCACATTTTCCACCATTCTTCTATTTTAACATCTTTGATATTGGAATATTAATTTAGTACATGGAAAGCAGGAGGCCACAATTATATCCATGCAATACACAAAAGTTTCTTAGAATGTTTACAGACTAAATTGCTAATGCATGGAGCTTGGTTGTTAGTTATTTTCGTTGTGGGATAGGGGGTTGGTTAGTTGGCTGAAAATGACGAGCACAAAATGTATGCTACGATTTCATTAAAGAGCATTTTCTGCAAAAATCATAGTCTTCTCGTTAAGGTTAATAGGAAGAATTTTTCATCCAAAAACTCATTCATCAATTCTATTTTTCAGCACTTATGATCCCAAGACTGGGCTTTGCCAAAAGATTGTAAAGAAAAAAATAATTATCCTACAGAATTTAAAATCTAGTATGGAAGATAAAACAATGATTGTAGCTATCAATGGTTTACTTCAGACCATTATCACACATTCTTCATAAAATATTGTATTACCAAAAAGAAAATCACTGTCGTGTGTAAATGTGTTTGTAATCATGCAAAGTAGGTGTGTGATATACTTTTTTCTTTTCCGCAGTGATATTTGAAAGCAAAATTGTTCAATCCATTTCAGTTTTAATGCGACTCAGCCAGTGTCACCAAGTCACTTCACCTCGCCAAGCCTCAGTTTTCTCACCTGTAAAAAAGGGACCAGTAATAATTCAAGGAGTTGGTGTGGGGAGAAATGGAGTAATGAAATACAGGGTCTTTTCAGTACTCTTACTAGCATAGCCCCTTTCAACTAAGCAAGCAGGTTTCCATCACTAAATCATCGACATTGGCAAAATATAAGATGTAATTTTAACAGTCAGATGTTTCCAAAGATAGACTAGATGGTCGCTGTCACAGAGGGGTTTTAAGCATGTGGCCACTTAGTTAGAACGCCCCAGAAGAGAGCCAGGCATCAGCTGGGTTGCTGGACTAATTGATTTTCAAGATCCTATTCTCTAACTCTACTATTTTTTCCAGTTGTTCATGCCTCACCCCCTTTCCTGGTTGAAGTAGGGTTTTTTTTTGTTTTGCTTTGTTTTTTAACAAATCAATTTTATTGCTACTGTGGCAGTTTGATATTATTTATGAATTCCAAAAAGAGATATTAATGTAAATTTGTCTGTTCCTCTGGGTGTGATACCCTTTGATTACATTAAATTCAAAGGTTTTATGTATACTTGATTAAATCAATATTAGGGCTTTGTAATAATTGCTAATGCTTAACCTTCCAGCTCTCTCACACACACCCTGCCTCCATCACATTGAACTCTGGTGATCCATAGTGAGATTGGGGTGTCATTAAATGAGGTGGATTAAACACGTAGCACAAAGCCTCCCACTGATCTGCAATCAGTGGAATGGGGGTGAAATAAATATTTGTTGTTCTAAGTAACTGAGATATGGGATTTCTTTGTTACTGCAGCTAAGCTAGTCTATCCTGATTGATAGAGTGCTCATGGCCACTGGTGGGAGTACAACAGAACCAGTCAAAGGGTCTTCATCAAGCAGGCAGCAACAGACATGCCCCTTGTAGCAGTTTGATATTGTTCATGAATTCCAAAAATAGATATTGGCTTATGTTTGTAAACTGGTCTGTTCCTCTGGGTGTATTAGATTGTATTAACTTCAGAGGTTTCACTTTTACCTGATTAAATTATGATGAGGGCTTTGATTTGGCCACATCAGTAGGATGGTGAGTGAAAACGACAGGGCAGAGGAGAGAGTTGGATTTTTTTATGCTGGAGCCCCAGGAAGTAAATACACAGGAGAAGAATACAGAGGAATAGAGACGGTTGCATAGACACGGCAAAGGCCCCAGGAAGAGAGAGACGAACAGTCCACAGCTGACCTCATGGAAAGAACTGAGCCCGGGAAGAAACCAGCCCCAGGAGAGAGATGAGCCTTGTACCATTCAACAGCTGAGACCAGAAGAATCTGGGACCACAGCCCCTGAAGAGGAAGCCTGATCTCTTGCAGAGACCGGCAGCCATCTTGCTCCAACACACGGCAACAAACTTTGGTGAGGGAAGTAACTTACTCTCTATGGCCTTTTGACTGTATGCTTCTACCCCAAATAAATACCCTTTATAAAAGCCAACAGATTTCTGGTATTTAGCATTCAGCACCCCTTTTTGCTGACTCTTCTCAGAAATGGTTTTGTGTTAGGAAGCCCTATGACAGAGTTTACCACATGAGTACCCTCCAATTGTTTTATGTTTATTGGATGTGGTCCCAACCTATATTGTAAACCACAGCACCATGACACAGAATTATCAAGTATTAAAATTCCATTATGTTTTAAAAATATATAATATTACAGAAAAATCTAAGCTTTTTAATCTTTTTAATATTATCTCATTCCACTCCTTCCTACTCTCAAAGACAACCAGAATAATGAACTGAGGAGTCATCTTTACAGTTAGTTTTTAGTACTTTCACAAAAATACATCTGTAACAATAGTCAGTGTTGATAGGCTTGGGTTTTCTTAAATGTTATTGTGTTTCTTACTTTCTTTTGAATTCAGAGTCCTTTTTGTCTCTCTCTCTCTTTCTATGTTGCTACTTCTAGACCTAACATATTCATTTAAAATATATGTTCTTATAAGCGATATCTTATCTACCCTTTTCTCATTCACGGGCATTTAAGTTGTTCCTAACTGGCCATCCATACCACCAATGCTAAAATGAATACCCTTGTTCGTGTTTCCCTAGTTATTTGTGCAAAAATTGCACTAGATTAAATTCTGAAAATGGAATTTCTGGAACTTTGTACATGTGCACTCTTGATATAATCCAAACACTCTCTAAGAGGGTGCAACAGTTTACGCTCCACCAGCCAAGCATGAGAGTGCCCTTCCCCCATACTCCGTCTTGTCCAGATTTATTTCTCCTTCATTGTATCCCTCTGAGACTAGCACAGTGTTGATGGCCTGCAGTAAATACCTGTTGGCTGCTGCAACTCAGGCCTGAGGCGCGGGCATTTGAATGTGGACACAGTTTACAAGCATAGGCACGTGGCCTTTCTTTGTCCTCTGACCCATGCAGCAGACTAGCAGGCTCTTTCTCAAGTAGGCCCGGAGGAGTATAAAATAAACCCAGAAGATCGTTCTGGGCACTTTGTGTCCCATGTTCTTTAAATACAGTAGCTCTCTCCCCTGAGATTTTCCACACCCTTAGCCTCCGAGGCAGCCACCCTGTCTTTGAGGTCACCATTTCCAAACTCTGAGACAAGTGCAGCTGAAATGCTTCATCCTGGACAGAAGCTGCCAGATCCCTCTACTGCAAACTTGACTGTGGGATGCATAGTTATGCAGTGAGAGACCACTGTCTGCATTTAATTACACTGCTGCAAGGCTAATGGGATTGTTTCAAGACCCTGCAAATTACCAGATGTTGACAACCAAGTCACATATGTTTCCCTGTCTCCATAAGCTGAGAGAAAATCGAGGGGAAGGGTAGACTCCTTGATGGCAGTTGCTTTGATTATATATGTATCTTCTCATCTGAGGGGAGTAGTGAATGTATATATAAGAAAACGTGATGATAGCACTGTTGTAACCCAGCTTGGCTTAAATACCTGTGACAGACTAAGTTTGCAGCATGTGCACATTTCATGTCAGGAAACGTAAACTTGAGATATAAATGAGCTTAGTTGAGCAGTGATCAATTAGGCCACACACCATGTAGGGCAATTGGAAAATACTATTGCAATCATTTAAAACCTCAGCCACGGTCATATTTAATGGGCAGCTGAAGTATGAAGTATGAGAATCACTTATGACACTTCATTATTCAGACCAGAACCTGGTTGTCCTGGCTTAAACATAATCCTCAACTCTTCCCCTGCTTCTGCGTTTTAGAAATGAAAGTTCTGGTGTTCCCTCCTGCTGAACTCCAGTCCCTTCATCATTTTCAGAGAGATGATTGCCAGGGCACAGAATTTGCAATATGTCCGGATGACTTGCATGTCATGAGTAGTTTCTGCTGTCATTAGATATCAGCCTATCTATTTCCCCAGGATACTTAGCAAATGAAAACCATCTATGGACTTTAGAAATTTCAGAGTTAGGACTGACTTTTGTTTCTTTCAAGTTTCAGATTCTTTTTCCCCCATGTTAGAAATGGGTATGTTTAGTCAGTCCTCTTTTCTACGAATCTTCGGAAAAGACTACTGGGTTTTAAATACCCTGGACATCAATTTCTGCCCTATCCACAATGACTCCCAAAGCTAAAGAGCTAATAATATTTGGGTTCATTATTATTCTAGAACATTAACAAATAACTTACCATTTTTTACCAAGAGAATATAATGTCTTATCATGAACAAACCAATCTTGAGTGACCTCACATTTTAATTTCTAAATATTATTTTATGAAAGTATTCTTGCAACCCACAATATATATTAATTTGCTTCAGAGCAGGAATTAGGGAAGCTGTAGAGTTTTAGTGATGTACTTAATGAGTTCTTTGGGCTTTTTAAAACTAGGTCTTAATGAGAACAAACCTTTTCCCAGAGACTTATCACAAAGCCAGATAATCTGGGTACATAGCATAAAAACTCTGATATGATAAACACATGCTAAAAATGGTACTCATTAAAACACAGTAAATAAATTTCACTTAACAAAAGAAAACAGGAAATGAAAAGGAACAAATATATCCTCAAGCTGGGAAAAATCATTTTAACTCCCAAACATTTATTTGATATTATCTTTGGAATAATGGAGCAAAAAGAATCACTTTCCTTTTCCTTTACATACTTTTGTTCTGAGAAACCATATGCAGAATGAAGCTTTGCTTCCCTACCAAACTGTCAACTTTGTTTAAGTTTTATACAATGTAAACTAAAGGAGCAAAAACAATTGCCAGTACTGGGGTTTCTGAATTCGAATGATTTTTAAATGATCTCTCTATTTTCTGAAAATAGAAATGAAACTCCATATTCCCCCAGCTCTTTTGGGTGTTTCCCACTGTAATTTTAGTGGTGATGAAAAGTGGAGTGGCTTTATAACTATGGACATGCATCCATGCTTTATATATATTTCAAGTGACACAGTTTTCCATTATTTAAAGCTGTTCACGTTCTTTTGGAGGAGTATTTTTCACAAAGAAATATCTAAAGTCTCCCATAAAGTCATTCTTCTTCAAGTCAGCCGTGATCAGTCACAATCCTGGTATAGAAAATTATTGTTAACTCTGTACTAGGAACTCATCTAAGTCCTTTACCTACATTTATTCATTTAGTCTTCACAGCAACCCTTTGCTGTAAATACTGTTTTCATCTTTATCTTAATGATGAGGAAACTGAGGCACAGAGAAATTAAATGTCTTGATTGATTTCACATGATTCATGAATGAGTACTCTTTTTCTCTTCCCTCCTTCCCCAAATCCACTGAAATAGTGGTGAAAGTCTGTATTATTTGTTCACACTCATTCATTTCTGCTCCCTTCTGGCCATGCTTCCTTCTAGAAGGAGTATGCTAAACTGCCTATTCACTTTCTGCTTGGCCATGAGATTTGCTTTGGCCAACAGATGGTGGGTAGAAGTTTTAGTGCCACATTCCAAGCAGAAACTTCAATGAACTTAGGTGGCTTGGCACTGCCTCACTTGTGTCCCTGCTCCCTGCAATGAGAACAGAATGTCCCAGATTGGGGCTGCCCCATCACCCTGGGTGCCACAATAAGACTTGGGGAGCCCAGCCAAGCTCAACATCATCAAGCATCATCAAACTGCTGCTCCAGAGTCCTCATATATCATAAGTGGGAAATAAACTTTTGTCCCAAGCCACTGAGTTAATGTGGTTAGTGGTTACAGCAGTGAAAGCAGACTGAAAAAAATGACAATTAAAGGGGGGAAAATCTGTGAACCCACAACAATCAAAAGAGCTAGGGAAAGGCCTTCTGAGGATAAGTCTAGAAAATTTCCAGAAAATGGAAAGTGGCTGGAGGAGAGAAGAGAAAGGTGAAACCAGAGCTTACGAAATGTGCATGGGATGCTGCAGCCAGGTAAAGAGGCCACATGCCTTGCAGAACCTGGGAAAGAGCTGGACTCAGAATACTACGGGTCTCAATACCTCAACACCTAGGAAGCCTTTAACCTCACACTTGACATCCCATACACAATACAATGCTCACTGCTAGAGATGCCCATATCCCTGGCTACCAAGAGACACCAGTCACTTGAGACAAATCTGCAAGAGAAGCAAGAAAAAGACCAATATTATTATGGACAAAGCAAATCCTTGGAGGAAGAAGAGATAATTCATGGACAGAAAAGGAAATTAGTATTCTCAGAGATATTTGAGAAGAGAGACCACATTTATAAAGCAAAAATAAGATATTAAGGAAAAAGAAAAAAATAAAAAAAGAAGAAAGAAACAGTATTAAAAATATTGTTCCCAATATTTGTGTTGCTGAGTTTGATCATTTAATTAAAGTGATGAACCAAGGATATAACTATTGAGAACATATATTTTCCTTGATGTCATTAAGAAATAATCTGAAGGATGCTATTTTGAAGCAATGAATATCTTATTTTATAAACACTTTCCATTCAATCAATGGTTATAGCATCCATTGGTGATCCTTGCCTGAATCAACCATTAAATTGAGGGTGGGAAAATGGTAATTTTCAAAATGTTATCATACTTTGGAATATTCTCTCTCTTTCGCTCTCCCTCCCTCCCTCCCTCTCTCGCTCTCTTCAAGTTTCACTAAGGCCTCATGGAGCTTCCTTAATTTTTAGTCAGCGTGTTGCTATCCATTATTACCATTTTTGTGTTGCATACTCAAATTGTCCTAAATTTGGTCTCTGGGAGCCTTTACAAACTGGCTTCTAGGAATGACATTTGTCCTTAGATTAAAAGAACACACTAAATGGCTAGAAAAACAATAACTACAGACACCGACATTAATCATTGTGAGCTAAGAACATGGAAAGAAGAGAGAGCCTCAATGCTTCCAGAGTAAAGACAACAACAGTAGCAAACAAATCAATGAGCAAAAAAGCAGTTTCTTCATCAAATAATAGGAAATAAAGATTTTTATCAGCAAAAATTGAGGGAAACATCTGAGGGGAAAAGTGTTTTCAATCTTTAATTATTTATCTATTCAATCTATGAATAAATTGTGAAGACAGAATAGAGACTCGGAAAATTCAGCCTGCAAATACCCTCTGGAGAAGCTGTGCCAGATTGATTATCAGCATATTGGCGAGGAAACCAAGATGGAAGATGGGATCTGGAAAATGATGGCTCCAATGCCAGAGAGCAAAGGGCAATGTCACAATGTCGGTTATGCCACAGACCTGGAGTGGAGCACGGTGGGGTGGGGGGTTGAGGAACAAGCCATAGGCTGAAGTCTGGGAAAAGGGGGATTTTAGAGATTCAATACTAACCTTGAAAAGTCATAAAACTACAAACTACAACATATTGAGGGTTAGTATGTGCCCTGCACTGTTCTAACTATGTATTAACCATTCAACCCTATCTAGTCAGTTACTGTTACCATCAGTATCTTCATTTTAAAAATGAGTGCACTGAGAAACGGAAGAATAGACCAAGGGCACAGAGCTGGTTTCCGGTAGAGCGGGGATTTTAAACCATGCAGTTGTTTCCAGTGGACTCTCAACTACCTTGTTACACTCAGACACCTCTAGAAGAATTTCAGACTGCAGTAAGGACAGACTATGCAAGATCAATTATAAAATCCAGGAAAAACAAAAAGGAAATGTAACCACAGTACCCTACCAAGGTCTACAGTGAGTAACTTTTACACAATTGCAGTTTGAAAATACTGTTTATGGAATTTCGCATTTTGTAATCAGCTAAAGAAATAGCATGGGAAGTTTCAGTATGGTTAGGGAACAGGATATACCTGATGACCTTTGCCAATTTAAAAGTAAAATTAGAGATGGCAGATTTTAAGAGACAGAAGACATAGAAGAGCTCACAGGAAGGGCAGGGATGCTAACAGTGCCGTCTTACAAAGAGGAGTGTCCAGAGAGAACTTCTTATCTTGTTGGAATAAGAAATAAATATATAATCATATTGCTTGAAAGTACAAATTTATTCACTAGAGAGCCCAGAAATAGTCATACCCCTTTCTTGGAAAAAGAAGGGAAAGGGAAAAAGTACTTTATATCCACCTGACCTTTTCCTTGCTTCTTTAAAGCAAGAAGCCAAGAGATAATGCCTAATATTGATTTTTTAAAAAGCAGTATTTAGTGCATATTTATAGAGATGGGACTACTTTATGAAGAATTAGAAGCAGATTCAATTAATTATCTCTGGAGACAGATTGTGGGTAGGAAATAATGGAGCAGGAAACTGTTGCTTTTCACTAAAAGTCTTTCTGTATTAAAAGATTTTTTAATCACGACGTTTATTACTTCCACTGAAAATTTAAAGTGAATTAAGACAATATTCACTCAGATTTTTTCTGGTCAACACTTTAGGTCAAATCCCATGTAACCAGAATTTCATTTTTTTTTGTAAAATAATGCACAAATGTAAGTTATAGCTTTAGTTTATTCCAGCCAAAACTTCTCTGAGAACCAGCAGAAGATGGTAAAGGCTGACCTCAAAATCAGGGAAAATCCCAGGGAAGTGAGAAGCTATAAGTCATAAAATTCTTCAGAATGAGCAGCGAGCATTATTGTTGAAAATTTTACATAGATTGACTCATAGTAACAGCAGAAGTAATCTCAAGCCTGCAATAAGTTGAGGTTATGAAGGCAGAATAGGAAAAAGCCATCTTGGGGAGACATGCCTGGAGTATAAGGTGGAGCATTATGTAAAGTAAGCTGGCACTGTGAACCGATTTCATTTTATCCCACAACATAATTTAACCATACGTAATTCAACTTCCCATCCATTGTGGGATTGCAGCCTGAAGGATTAGCGGGGTCAGTGTTCAAAGATGAATGGAGTCGTGTCAGCAGCACACAGGAGCCCAGCTTGCAGGGCTCCCACTGGCCAAATGGGAAAATAAATGAGCATCAAAGAGAATGACAGAGATGAATCACAACACACACAATTTTTTTTAAAAAAACATGAGTGACTCGTAATTCTCAGAATGAGATAGAGGTAGAAAGAGCAGAATGTTCTTCCCAAGAGAATAGGAAAAGATTTACCTTGCTCTTAAATAGGATAACTCAATATTATAAATATGTCAATTCTTCAAACCCTCATTATTTTAATCTATAAGGATAATGCAATTACAATCCGAATAACTTCAGGAATTCATAAGGGACGTTTATCTGAGAAAATAAGCTGACAATAATAACATGAAAAATTCTAAAAAGTGAGAGAAAAAGAGCAGCACGACAACATGCATTTAAATGAAAGAATGCTCATTAATGAATATTTAGATATGTTTACAGGAATACACAAAGTGATCAATGAAAAAGAATTGAGTACAGCAATACATCTGGGACTACGTATATGATTAAGTTTGCACTTAAAATCAGCGAGAAAAAATAGATTGTTTAATGGTAGTGCTGGGACAATTTAGGGTGGAAAAAAAATGAAACTGGATTTTCTATCTCATTCTTCATTCCAAATAAACTCCAGATCAAACAAAATTTTAAAAGTCTAAAAAATTAGTAAATAAACCATAAAAACAAAAGGAGAAAATATCAGAACATTTCTTAAAAGATTGATTAGAGAAATGTATTGATCGGGGCTCTTCTTTGCTAGTAACGGAAAGTAACTGGCCACCTGAAGCTGTGAAAGAATAAATGAAACTCACAGAATCACTAGGTGGCGAGGAGAAGCAGGTTTGGAAAATGAGCAAGAACAAAGCAAGACAGGGCAGAAAAAGCATGGCCATAGTCACACCACAGGACCGGCCGGTGAGGCCACGGTTGCCACCTGAGCCTCGGATGTTTGCGTCCCCATGCTTTAAGCACTGGCCATTGAGTCTCCCGTGAGCACAGTTGCCATCAAGGACCCTGAGCTAAGACTGTTGTGCAGCTGCTCCTCCCTCAGGTTTGCATGTCGCTTTCAGGAGCTTCTGATGCAATGTCCGGAGTAGGAGCCTAACCGATTGAACGTAGGTCCATGTACCAGCACTTTGGTTGCAAGGAGGACTGGGAAAGCAAGCATCTCGTCTTTACAGCTGTAGATTAGGAAGTGGGCCCTGAGCTCTGATTGACAACACATGTTAGAGGATACAGAACTACCAAACATAGGGTGGGGATCAGTCTGATTATGACAGCCCCCCAAACCACAATGATCTGTATAAGGAGACTATTCTAAACAGTGCACAGAACCCATAGCCATACAGGAAAAGATGGTTTTGTCTATATCAAAATGTTTAAAAATTGTGAGGAAGATACCAAAACCAAAATTAAAAGAGAAATTTTGTACTAGGGAAAGTGTGCCCAACACACATAAAAGTATATTTCTTTAATATAATTCAAAAGTAAATCCTACAAATGAATAGCATATACGTGTGCACACATACCTCCAACAGAAAACTGAACAAAAGGTATTTCAGAGAAAAATAACTTTAAATGGCCAACCAAGATGAGAAAAGAAAAAGGTATCAGTCTCCTCATTTGATGAATGCAGGTTGAAATTATATATTATTTTTACTTTTGTGATGGGCAAAGATTTAATTTTTAAAATAAAATTCATAAGGAAAGGGTCAGGGAGAATCAGTGTCTCTATGTAGCAGCCACTTATAACAGGTGACTTTAAATATATATAATACATTAATAAATTGATTTCTATAAAGTTTAAAAAAGTCATTCTCCCCTGCTGGAAATATTTCAGTGCATTCCCATTGCTCTGCAGTCCAATGCCCTTTCCTTGGTCTACGATACTCACGTGATCTGACTCCTGTCAAACTCTTAACTGTATTTCTATTTCCATTCTGTTTATTCCATCACACTTGCCATGTTTCTTTTCTAGTCCTGATACATGTAATCACCTATGCACCTTGGTTTTCTCTCAACAAAGAATCGAACTTTTGATAAAAAATTAGGCATAAAAGGTCCACATGAGTAATGGTAAGGGGCAAAATTTCTGCCACTGCTGGTTGGCAATCTTTGGTGGCAGAGTTGGGTCCATTCTCCCCTCTCCAGTACCCTCCCTGCAAAATATCTGCTGTAAAATGAGAGTGGATGGAAGAGATTTTCAAGAGACCAAAACAACGTTCCTACTACATGAACCCACTATTCAGACCAATATTTCATAAGGTATATGTCCCCAATATATAATGCCCAGAACATTTTTCATAAAGAAAATATTTATGAAACCAAATAATTTTGAGAAAATTGCATTTTCCTTCCTTGGAAATGCACAGTAGCATATTGGGGTTCTGACATGTCCTGCCACAAAGCAACCTCTTTAATTGCATTTAAACCTGTATTGCCTAAATATATTTAATCATGAAGATTTTTTAAATAACAATTGATATCCCTATAAAATTAATGAATTAGGGGAATATTGGAGTCAGCTCCTGCCCCTTCTTTGAATTTCTCTTTCTTCTTATATGATGGCACAAGCAGAGCCTGCCTTAGAGTAAACAGTGAATGTGCTGCTTCCCTGACTTATGAATTTATGCATTTGCTAAGACAGCATCGCTGACCTAGAGACTGTGTACATATCCCAGCAGGTCATAGACAGCTGTAAAGCTAACAATACCTAATAAATGCTGTAATGGAAGCACATTCAAGGATCTAGAGAAGGACAGTAGAGGAGTTAGTAATTCTACTGGAATTTAGGGGCCTGGTGGTGGGAAGTAAGAGGAATCCTCTTGACAGAGAAGATCCTAATTACATTTGACCCTAATGGACAGTCATGGTTGGCCAGGAGAGAAAGGATATCTGAAGCATGGAAATAGCATGGGGAAAAACGTAGAGGAATAAAACTGTGCATGGTATGCTGGGGGTAAAAAAAATAATTAGATGTGACCCAAGTTTAGGAGATGAATGGTGTAAGAGGACCAGCGTGGCATAAAAGGACACTGAAGTTGTCTAGTGAGACAATGGTTCTCAAAATGGAGTAGGCATCAGAATCATCTGGAGACCTTGTTGAAATACATACTGCTGGGCCCCAACATGAGAACCTAGAGTAGGTCTGGGGTCGGGCTAGAGAAATTGTTTTCTAAAGAGGCGCTGCTGCTGCTGGTCTGAGACCACGTTTTGAGAACTACCGCCATATGCATTGGCAATGCTCTAAAAAATGGAAGCAAGGGAGTAAGATAAGAAGACTTTTGTTTTTCAAAGATCACTCTTGTGGCAGGTTGTGTAAAGAATGTAGTATGGGTAGTAAGCAAAGAGAATAATTTGAAGGCTTTTACCAATAGTCCAAGTGAGAGAGGATTAGAGTCTGACCTGCATCTGTTATTGAGGAAATATAACGGAGGAGATGCTTTTGAGACATATAAGAAGGAATATATGATAGATGTGGGCTGTGGTGATCATCTTGACATGAGAGTGAAAGAAATGATGAATTGGAAAATGATCCTAGGCTTCTGGACTTCCATGACTGGGGGATTTCCCTGAAGAGAGAAAGTATAGATAGATGATAGTGAGAGAGAAAGAGAGAGATGGTAGTGAGAGAGATTAAAATTTAGACTGTACTTTTTGAGCATTTTGACCTTAGGGTACATGTGGATCAATCTTTACTGGACTTTGACATACTTCAAATCAATCTGACCTGGTGTTTAACATCAAATGATAAAAGTCATAAATTTTAAATTGTGGGGGCACAGTGAATGACCTTTAAAATTAGATTTAAGTCAGGAAACTGGAATAATTTATACACTCACTTCTACACTCAGGGAAGATAGCTCTGATCTTTTCTGTTGAGCCATAACACAGCCTCAGAATCTTCTCGTCAGCCATCCACAGATCCTTTAACCTCTGTTTGGAGCTGATAGAGAAGTTGAAAATAATTTTCTAATCTTAATTTATAGACAAACTCCATTTCTCTCAAGAATTTCTCCACTGAACAGAGACATCATAACATGTATCATCCAATCCAGGACATTTTGAAAATGATAGGTGACACTATTAAGAATAGACTAGAACAAAATGTGTAAACTGGGTCTCTTCCAAACAAACCAGAATGTAAGGTTGCTCAAATTCTAAACACCAAGAAATTATTATTGTAACATAATTGTGTAAAATATCAAGGGAGCATTCCCTTTCATGTTCCCTGAATTATAGATCTGTCCCTTCTCTCTGCCACTTACCCAAACTTCTACCTACCTACACCCAAATTTTGGCAGACAACGACACATGCATGGTTTGCTATGGAGACAGGTTGCAACTAAGATGAAAACTAACTACACTTAATAGAGGCCTATCC
>JAQZBX010079790.1:0-13925 GCA_029593785.1 Cabassous unicinctus
TTTTTGTTTTTTTTTAAAGATTTATTTATTTATTTATTTATCCCCCCTTGCTGCTTGTGCTCGCTGTGTCCATTCGCTGTGTGTTTTCTCCATGTCTGCTTATCTCCCCCTTGCTGTGAGGTCCCGCTGCATCAGCCCACCGTGCCGTGCGGGCTGGCCTGCCCTCACAAGGAGGCCCTGGGAAGCAAACCCGGGGCCTCACACATGGTAAACGGGGGATCTATAGATTGAGCCATACCCACTTCCTGTTGTGAGGTCTTGCTGCATCAGCCCAACGGGCTGCACGGGCCGGCCTGCCCTCACAAGGAGGCCCCGGGAAGCAAACCCGGGGCCTTCCATATGGTAAACGGGAGCTCTATCCACTGAGCCACACCCGCTTCCCCCTATTAATAGTTTTAAAATATATTTTTATTACAGAAGTTATGAATCCACAAAAAATCATGAATATATGCAGAATTCTGATGCAACACCCACTCTTCAACAAACCACACAATGGTGGAACACTTGTTACAAATTATGAAATAATGTCATCAGACCATTACCACCAACCGTGGTCCACAGCATATACTTAGCACACTTTTGCTATACTCTCCCATTATCAACACAGTACATCTTTCACATTGATGCAAAAATATTACAGTATTACTGTTACCCACAGTCCATAGGTCACAACAATTTTATTTTTCCCATGCTTCTCTACATTTCCAACACCCTGCAATAGTGATATACATCTGCTCTAGCTCACAGAAGGACACTCTTGCATCTGTACCATCAACCACAATTCTCATCCACTTCTGGATTCACTGTGTTATTCTGTCCCTATATTGTTCTCTAGCTTTCTTTCAATTGACATTCATATTCCTAGACTAAGCTTTTCAGCCACAATCTCATTTATAAACCAGCTGCTACTCACTATAATGTGTTACCATCATCTCTGCCGACTTCCCTGCTCTTACAGTCAAGTTAATTAAAATGTCTACAGGGAGTGGATGTCGTGCAACAGGTTGAGTGTCTGCTTCCCACATGGGAGGTCCCAGGTTTGATACCTGGTGCCTCCTAAAAACAAATGCAAAACAAAAAACAAAACAAACAAGAAAAAGAACTCAGGGGGCCAATGTAACTCAGTGGCTGAGCACCAGCTTCCCACATATGAAGTCCTGGGTTTTTTCCTGACCCCAGTACCTATAAATAAATTTAAAAAATACTTTACATACATTAAACATCAGTAGTCTTTCTGAGCCCTACTATCTCCTAATAACCTATATTCTAAGTTTTAATTCTATGTGTTTATTCTTTGTATTTAGTTTTTATTGAGACCATGCAATATTTGTCCTTATGTGTCTTGATTTCCTCACTTAGCATAATGTCTTCAAGATTCATCCATATTATCACATATGTCCCAATTTTATTCCTTCTTACTGCAGCACAGTATTCCATTATATATATATATACCACATTTTGTTTATCCATTCATTTGTTGATGGATGTTTGGGTTGTTTCCATCTTTTGACAGTTGTGAATATTACCACTATTAACATAGGTGTACAGATGTCTGTGTCATGGTTTTCACTTTTTCTGGATATATTCCTAGTACAAGAATTGTTGGATCAAATGGCAGTTCTATATTTAACATCCTGAAGAACTGCCAAACTATCTTCCACAGAGGCTGCGCTATTTTACAATCCCACCAACAGTGAAGAAGTGTTGCTATTTCTCCACCTCCTCCCCAGCACTTGTTTTGTTTGTTTGTTTGTTTGTTTGTTTGTTTGTTTGTTTTTGAGTAGTGGTCATTCTATTCAGTGTGACATGATATTTCATTGTTGCTTTGACTTGCATTTCCCTAATAGCTAGTTAGGGAATATTTTTAATGTGTTTTTTGGCCATTTCTATTTCCTCTTTGGAGAAATGTCTATTTAAATCTTTTGGGCAATACACTTTTGGTGGCAATACTGCATAGCAGATACTGCTTGACAAAATTTCTGTC
The DNA here is from genome assembly GCA_029593785.1 of Cabassous unicinctus. Taxonomy (NCBI): domain Eukaryota; kingdom Metazoa; phylum Chordata; class Mammalia; order Cingulata; family Chlamyphoridae; genus Cabassous; species Cabassous unicinctus. The sequence goes on from JAQZBX010079790.1 coordinate 1,985, forward strand.
AGCCTTCATGTTCTGCCAGAGGACTTTGAGCCACAAGGTAATTCAAACAGCTCTCCTCTGCTAGTATACTCCATGATGTGATAGTTTTGTTCATTCCCAATGACTTCAAATGACCCAATTATATTTGGATTTAAAGAATAAAGAAAAGAAAATCTGGAAAAAATTAATGCCCAAAAGAAAAATGATAAACAGAAAAAATAAATAATCCACAGAAAAGAAATAAACCAGCGAAGATCAGTACTAGTCATACAGGTCACCAAAAATAGCTTTGTGGGTTAGTGGACCACAAATCTAATATTGAAGGAATTATAGGGGCTTGTAGTTCCATAACAATGGCTCCTTGTGAGGTCATCAAAAGAAATGGACCAATAAAGGTTGTGGATCATCCCCAGTGGTTTTCCCTCAATTTTTTGTCTCAAAAACCCTCTACACTTTTAACAAATATATTGAAGCCCCCAACGAGCCTGGTGTTTATGTGGGTTATAGCTATCTATGTTTCCCTTATCAGAAATTTAAACCTAGAATTCTCCAGTTGCTTCTACTTTTCTAGTTTGAAAACTGGTAATAATATATGGCTTTGAAAGAATTCATGTCAACATTGAAAATATCCAATTCTTCTTTCTGTAACTGCGTGATTGTACTCGAAAGGATGACACAAGAAAAGTGATATGGTTCTACATGAAAATCTTTTGTTGCTTAAAGCATAATAAAGAATATTATTAACATTCAAAATGTTGAGGGAAATTTTTTTCACATTTTCATTTCTTATTTACAGTTTTGTCCAGTTTCTTTGGAGTAGGTTTATACCTTCCAAAAGCTAAAGATCTCATGGATATCTCATTTTTTCTATCTTTAAATGTAGAGGGTGAAGTTGTGCATTAAGAAAGCAAGTCTTCTACTCTTTATTCTTTAAGTCAACAATCTATGGTCTCTTTGTCCCTCATATTTAGCATGGTGGTGGTGTCTGGGACATGGACATGGCAATGATACCTCATGCGAGGGAACAGAGAAGTCCTTACATGATTTTTAAAAACTTCTTTGAAATATCGTATAGGTATACCATTTAAGTTTGCAAGTCTTAAAATCTTTTATATCCCTCAATTCTTCCATCACTGCCTACTTTCATAGTGATTTGATTTTTTACAGTGAACAATTTTTGTCCCTTCTCATTTCTTTCTGTGTATATTTTTCAAGTGTTTGTTTTGTGTTTATATGGGATTAAATTTAACATTCTAAATCTATAACAACCAAGTTTGATTTGATAGCAACTTAACTTCAACTATGTCAGGTTGTCAAGCAAGATAGATCTGACAGGAAATATATGTAAATATTATGAGATTTTATAAAATTGTCTCATATGACCATGGGGATACACAAGTCTCAATTCTGTAGAGTAGGCTGCAAGCCTGGAACTCTGATGAAGTTTCTTGATGAACTAGTTCCCCAGAAGAAGCTTTCCATCTGAAGAAGAGATGGAAATTCTCTCACTGACTGCTGAAATCACTTCTTTTAAGGACTTCAATTGATTGGATGAGACATCTCTCATTGCTGATGGCCATCTCCTCAGCTGATTGTAGATGTAGTCTGCCATATATGCAATCAACTCACTGACGATTTAAGTCCACAAAATGTCCTCACAGTAACAATTAGGCCACTGCTTGCTTGACTGAAATACTGGGCACCTTTACCCAGCCAAGTTGACACATGAGCCTAACCATGAAAAACTGGATATAAAATTCTTGATTGGCAATTAACTTTTTTCAGCACTTTAAATATTTCATCACACTGTCTATTACCTTTTTGTCTCCTTACTTTCTGATGTAAAACCAGCACTTATTCTTATTGGGTTTCCCTTGTGTTTGACATGTTGCTTTTGTTTTGCAGCTTTCAGAATTCTTTCCTGGTCTTTGGCATTCATCAGACTCATTATAATATATCTGGACACAGCTCCTTTAAATTTCATCCTGTTTGGGTTCCTTGAATGTGTATATTCGTGTCTCTTCTTAAATTTGAAAAATCTTATGCCACTATTTCTCTGAATATTCATTATTCCCCGTTCTCTCTTCTTCTACAATAACATCAATAATGTGTATTGGTTTGCTTAATGGTGTATCTCAGCTCTCTTAGGCTCTGTTCATTTTTCTTAATTCTTTCTGATCCTCTGCTGGAATAATTTCAATTGCCTTATCTTCAGGTTTACTTTCTTCTGGCAGCTCCGCCTTGCTGTTAAAACACTCCTAAGGAATAATTTATTTATTTATTATGGTCTTCAATGCCAGTATTTCTTTTGGCACTTTTAATAAATTCTATTCCTTAATTGAGATTGCATTTCATTCATTTTTTGGTTTCCTGATACTTTTAGTTCTTTCTCCATATTTTCCATTATCTCCTTGACCATATTGAAGATCATTTTATAAAAGGTTTTTTCTGGTATATACAAAGTCTGTTCTTCATTGATGATTTCTGGACTTTTTGCTTTTTCCTTTGTATGGGCTGTTATATCTTGTTTGTCTTGTAACATTTTATTACACATTGTACATTTTAAGGTGTTAATTCTGGAATATAGCCCTTAAGGTATTTGTTCCTTAAGTTTTATACAGCTATTGATATGACTGACTTTTTGAGTGCCAGGAGCTAACAAAAACAAACAAGTCAATGGAAAAAGAAAGCATGTTTCACAGTTTTCACAAATTGACTACACATTTGGTGCTGTTGTCTTTCAGAGTTTTACCTTCTCATAAAAAAAAATCACCCCAAGGCAAAAGTGAAGTGGGGATGCCACTCTATATTTTCTGAGCCTGAACTTGTGTTCACTCATGGCCTTAAGAGTTCCCCTATTTGCAGAAATCCCAATGTTCCTCCTAAACCCTATGAAATAGCCTTTTCCCCATGTATATTCACACTCTATTGTATACCTTAAAACCCATGATCCATTTCCCAGACGAATTTGACTTAACTGCTTCTTACAATGTATTAACTGTCTGCTAGATGCTTCTGCTTTCAGGACAAATTCTGGGAGGCCAAGCAGAGATGAGTTTCCTTCTACAGTTTTTCACACTGTCACCTCATGGACTGGCACTGACATGCAAGCACCCCAGTATATGCATATGGGTTACTCTGATCTCTCTGGAACATGACCAGGGATTCACAATGGGAGTACAGTCCAGCTCCCCACCACATCAAGGAAGGCTGTGAGAAGGGACCAGCAAGGCACCTTTGTCAGCTACCATGTTTAAGCCTGTATTTTCTACAGCACATATCCAGTTACTGCAACTTTTAACTCATTACCAGAGATTTGAGGAAGATGCTGCTGCCAATTGTTGCTAGTGTTTAAAAATTCTGTGAGGGAACGACAGTTTGGAGCATCAAAAGACAATGTCTTTTGGCTTCTTCACTCAATCCTCAGTCTGACAAGATTTTCTTTGAAACCATTTGCCAAGTAGCTTCTCACAGTCTCTTTTAACAACTACCTTTAATGCTTTCAAGTATCATTGCTTTATTTTCTCCAGATAAAAACTACTTTTCTTAAATAATTTCTGAATTTGACAAAAGTGAATAAACTCATATAATATGGATTTTCATTCGAATGAATAAAGAATAATAAAAGCTAACTCAGAGGCATCACTTACTTCATACTAGGTTCTATTCTAAGCATTATATAAACCCATATATAAGTCTTCTCAACAGCTCAATCAGAGAGGTAATTTTTTTAGATGAGGAATCTGAGATACACGGAGGTAAAAGGCAGAGTTAGGAGTGAAAGCCAAACTTCTGACTCCAAAGTTCATGGATCTAATAACTACATTATGCTTCCTCTTTGAATTCAAAATTAGCTATAAGTTGGACTCTTGATGAATAACACAAATAAACTTTTTGAATGCTTGTTACCTATACATTGAGGGTACAATATTTGTCCAAAGTTGGAGTATAAATACACTATCCAGATATTGAGATCCAAAAGTTCTTTCATACAGAAGTATTCACTGCCTACCCTCTGTCCAGATTTAAATTCATTTTCAATCTTAAGTTTTGACTTAAATATAAAGTTTGTCCAGTATATCTCTAAACCTTACATAACCACATGAAGTCTTGTCCCTCCCCCAAAAGTACTAACAACTATTTCAAAATGGTTCATATATAATAGGGAGGTGAAGGAAGTTGAAGAGTAACTCCAAGTTGCCCTACAGTATGCTGGACCTGTTCCCTGTGATATCCATGGAAGTCCTGCATATCTGTTTCATTTACCTAGGTAGGGAGATCTTTTCAATGGTATTTATTCTAGAAAAAGCATAAATAATCACCATGAGATAAAGAGCCTCTAATCAGGACCCAGCAGGTTTAAAGGGTCTAGTAGGTAACTCTGTATAGAATTAAGCAGGATTCATCCTGGAGTAATCCCTGGAACATCTGATTTGGAAACTACTTGATGAAAGGAACAAGATTCTGCAGTAAGCAACAAAAAAAACCTTAAGTGATATTTCTGAGCCCTGGAAACACAAGAGACCTATAGCCAGAGGCGTCTCTTTCTTCACAAAGTTAGCACCAAGGGCAGAGCATCTTGGAGACACTGATACACAAACCCCAATCAGCTAGTGACGTTCCCTGGAGGTCAAATAAAATCCTGCAAAAGTGATGAGAAAAAGCTCAGGCTGGAGGCAGCCTCCCTACATACATCCAGTGTTATCTCCTGACCTTTATTTAACTAGAGAGGAGAAGGACAAGTGCTAGGTGTACATGTCACAAGTCATAACCAAGACAAGAAATCAAGACTCTCCACACCATCTGGTAATGTTGGGCTCTGAAAATACGGTTACAATATGAGTAAAAGTAACAAAGTGATTCTTATTTAAGATTGCCCATAACAAGGACTATAGATGCAATGACCATTTATTCTGTTTTGTGCCTGTTGCCCAGGAATCCATATATCACACTCTTTCAGTATAAAAGTGACAGTTTGTCTGATAAATCCAACTATCGGACTTCTGGCTCAGTCAAGATAGAGTAGCCACATTCCTTGGTAGTCTTCCATCTTAAAACAAAAATCCATAGACATAATACAATAACACAAGAAGAGTCTGAAGAGTGGAAGGAAATAAGCAAGTTGGTTAAGGAACTCAGTACTTGAAGAAAAATGTGGTGGTGAGTTTCCTGTGCCTCCTGTATATCCTAAATAGGGTGCTGGAGAAGTCCACAAACCAGAACAAACAACTGCAGAAAAGTAGCTTTCTCTCCCTAGCCAAAGAACTAGGAAAAGACACAGGAAAACCTTTTTTATGTTGTACACTCCCCCATCCAAGCTCCAAATGAAAGACTGCCTAAGGAGTCAGTGGGGCTGAATGGGCAGCGGAATCTCCACTATAGCTGGCAGCAACAAGCCACAGTGAGGGGCTGCAAATACATTCTTTACCTTTGTAGTGGTAGAGTGAGAAAAGTGCATTTGACAGCTGAAACTCCACCCTCACTCAGCAACAGTGAGGTGGAATGACTCAGAGTAAGTTGGTGATAGTCAAAACTTTGTTTCCCCTCCCTCTGCTCCTTCTCTTCCTGTTATCAGTGAGGCCAAGCTGGGAGCTGAAAATCTACCTCACCCATAAACTACAAATTATGGTGGAAATTGACTAGGTGAGGTGAGGCCTGTTGCTTCACTTTTGCTGAGTGGTGTCTATTGGAGCCCAGTAGGTAGATAAACATCCAACTCCATTTGGAACTTCAACTTGTACTTCAACAGAGTAACTGCCAGCAAAGGAGAAGATTGAACAGGATCCAGAGTCACATAACCCCAGTGACTAAGGTACAATAAAAAACCACTGATCATGCCAAGAATCAGGAAATTTTCAGCTTGAATGAAAAAAGACAATCAACAGATGCCAACAACAAGATGGCACAGATGGGATTATCTCAGAAAGATTTTAAGAGATAGAGTGGGGAAGAAAGGGAGAGAGAATATAAAAAGGAAGGGAAGGAAAAGATGAAGGAAGAAGAAGGGAAAGAAGGGAGGAGGGGAGGTAGAGATGAGGGGGCAGGGGAGGAGGGGAAGTGAGAAGGAGGAGGGGAAAGAAAGAAGGTAGGAAAGATGGAAAAACTGTAAGATATACAAGTTAAGCAACTTACCCTCCACTCATACATTCTATTGGCCCCCATTTAACTCAGAGGAGAACCCAAGACCTAAGTGAGCTGCTCCTCCCCACCTTGCCCCAGTTCAAATTTCCCCCACCCCTAATCTCAACCTCATCACTGACTAACCACACAATTGCTGCCCAACTTCATTAGTGCCCTGGCTACTCCTTGAACACACCAGGAACTCACTCCCACATCAAAGATATTGATGGGATTCTCTTCCCAGATATCTGCAGACCTCACTTATTTTTCCTTCAATAATTGCTCTAGTGACCCTTTTTGTTGATGCCCTCCATGACAACTTTATGAATACATTCTCCTCCCCATCATTCCCCACACCCACTACTTTGCTCTCATTTTATTTTCATAGCACTCTCACCTTCACATATTTTAAATAATCTATTTATATATTATGTATATCCCACCCCCCACTTAGAATATAAGCTCCTTCAGGGCTGGGATTATTTCCTGCTTATTCATTGCTTTATGGCCAGCAAGAGGAATTATGCCTGGCACAAAATAGGCCATCCAGAAATATTGTTGAATAAATGAATGAATGAATATTCTTGGCAGTATCCCTACCATGATTAGGTGAGCTCTGTCATAAAGTGTTTCCCCAGGTAGATAATGGCATTACACCAATATGCAATTAATTTTATATTGAGAACTTACTAGGACAGGCACAGTGCTAAGGACATGAATTACTCCTTTAATGGTCTCCATAGCCCTATCAGAAGTCATCTTACCCTATTTTACAGATGAGAGGGAAAGCTGAGATTTAGAGTGGTCAGAATTGCCAATGTTCACACAGAGAGCAAGAGGAAGAGCCCAGAGTAGAGTGGGGTTCAAATAAGGAATGTCTGTTTCCAAACCCCAAGATCTCAGTCTTCAAATTATACTGCTTGCCCATTCCATAAATTTGGGTCTACAAAAGACCACAATAATATGGTGCTTGTGGGCAGCAACCTAATGGTCTGACTTGACGAAAAATGATTTTCAGAGTTTCCATCAGAATTAGAAAACAAATGGACTAAATTATATTTATCATAATATAAAAACAGCAATTTAACAATAAAGAGGGAGAAGCAGATGATGCTGGTGAGATGGAAAATTCTATTATTTATTGAAGGATTAACAGGCAATGTGCTAAGTTGCCTTCAGACCAACTTCTATAAACATTATTTCTTGATTTTATAAGTATTGTCAGGAGGACATTTGGGGTTATCCATTGGCAACTATGCAAAGTGCAGTATGTTGCAAACTACAGGCTGTTCACACCCATTAATCATGAGTTGAGTTCAGGTAGGGTTTCTAGGAGGAATTAAAATGTATGTGAACAGAAGGTCATTGCCTCCTTGTGGAGATGACCAGGACAGCAGCTGGAGGCAGTGCCTTAACTTCTCCAGGAGGCAATTCCAGGTCCATTTCAACCACAAGTAAATGGACATCTAAAGTCCAGGTGAAAGCCAGTAAAGATAAAAGTCCCCATGCTAATTCTCACTAGGCAGTTTCTTTAAATGTATTTTATCAAATTCTATCTCGGCCGTTAATGTGAAATAATAATGATGATGATTTTTTAAAAATTTTGGTAAAGAGTCAGAAATGTCTTTTAACTGTCAAGTGCTTAAATTAACTGAACTAACTGTAGCGTGGTTAGCAAGGGGCCTTTAAAATGGCTTTTCAGATTTTGAAGAGACTATCTTATGTTATCCTCTCTGACAATAACTGTCTATTCAGGCAACTCCTTGTTACTGGTAATAAAACCATATGAAAACTATATGGGATCACTCTTTACATTTCTTTTTCAACTGCTAAACACACATGCCATATCAACTGAGAAAAATTTATGGCTAAAATATTAGAAAAAAATGTCCAAAGGAATAAAGTGCTGTTAATTGTTCCCTTTTTAATTTGACCATGTGCTTGCCACTGGTATAAGGATAAGAGACACAGAAAAGAAAAATACCCTATTCCCACCCTGGGGAAATATGAAATCCTCATAGAGAAAACAGAAAGAAATTCATTATTATATTATAAACCAGTAGGTTCCACACAGAGAGAGGAGCAGCGAAGAGCAAAGGGGGAGAGACCAATTCTTCCTGGGAAGTCAGGAAGAGATCATTTCATCCAGTGTAAAACAATAAGAGGGTTTTCCCAGGATGAGAAAAAGGTGAAAGGAACAACTGAAATATTTATGAAGCAGGAATTGAGAATCATAATTTACACAAATCTGATTACTTTCCTGTGGAATGAAACTCCTTATCAGGAAGTGGAAGAAATAAAATAAGTATGCAACATCATGACTGACATCCACACACAGTATTTCTTAACATTAAAATGTCTGGACACTGGGTTAGCATGATGGCAACCTAAAGAGGTCAGAGGAGAGGATTTGGATGTAGAACATGAAACATAAGCTCTTTTCTAAGAAAGAGGAGAACTGATCACTGAGAACTCAAATTGGTTTTCCATAGTAACTCACTTCAGACAAACTGAGAATCTTCCTATTTGAAGCCTTTACTTAACTGTGCATTGGTAAATACCCTGCCCAAATTTATCACATTTACAAATCAAATAGAGAGTATTTTATCATGCATCACTACTCTGATGTAAGGTTTTTCTTACTAAACCCATGGCATCATCAATGGCAGCTTTTTGTTTTGTTTTGTTTTGTTTAACACAACAATGATTTTATTGTATTTCATGATTTTGTGGATCAAGGATTTGGGCATAAGTTGGATAGATTATTCTTTTTTTTTTTTTAAGGTTTATTTATCTATTTATTTACCCCCCCCTTGCTGCTTGTGCTTGCTGTGTCCATTTGCTATGTGTCTTCTCTGTGTCTGCTTATCTTCCCCTTGCTGTGAGGTCCCACTGCATCAGCCCCTCGTGCCGCGCGGGCCGGCCTGCCCTCACAAGGAGGCCCCGGGAAGCAACCCCGGGACCTTCCATATGGTAAACGGGGGCTCTATCGACTGAGCCACTCCCGCTTCCTGATAGATTATTCTTTTGCTTTCTGGTATATATTGAAATGAGTACCACTGAGTGGTATCCAGATGGCCAGTGGGCTGGCCTGAAGAATCCAAGATGGTTTTACTTCAAGTTCCTTGGTAAGGACAGCTGGAAGACTAGACCTAGCTGGGACTGTCATGTGGACTGCCTACATATGACCTCTCCAGTTTGGCAATGTTATGGTAGCAGGAGTCCTTATATGGCAGCTTAAGAGGGAGTTTTCCAAAGTACTCTTATAGAGGGTGTTGCAAAACACAGGAAATGGGAGCTGCCATTTTCTCAAGGCCTGGGCTCAGAAATTGACACAGTGTCACTTCTGCCACAGTCTATTGGTTGAAGCAGTGACAGAGGCCAGCCAGATTCAAGGGGACTAGTCATAAACAGGCTAGCTTTGGGGGTGTGTGACCTATGCATTCCCACAGGGCCCCAGACTCCAAAGGGACCCACACTTAGGTTTAATGTTCTGGTTTTGTTTATGGTAGCTTTTAATTGGATTTTTTGGCGTTGCCAGAAATCAGAGCCAAGGCCAGATTCCTGGGCCCATGATATGTGCAGATGCACAGGGACCTATGCTTAGAAGGGCTCTGTGCCTTGTTTAATATTCTGCTCTCATCATCCTGAAATCCTTAACCATTTTATCTTTGAACTTGTGTTCTATAAGTTAAGCCCAAGAGGGCAGTGAAGCAGAGATAGAAGGAAGAGAATGTTCTAAAATAACCAAACCAAACCATGACCCTTATCATATCCCTTCTTACTCTATTAGTCAACCACTTACAGTAAAAATGATGACAGAAGGAAAAGGAAAGATAGGTCAACTGATAGTTCCTTTCTTTCAGTCTTTCCTTATTCACCATTAAGCAAAAGATAGTGTTGGTCAAATATGCACATATCAAAAAGCAAAATAAAAACAGATGTGTTAGATTTGTGAAGGGTTTCAACTATTCTCGTAAGAACAAAGCACATGTAAAATAAATAAGAGTTACAAAAGAGGAAATGTGTAATTTACTGATTCTACATATGAGTAAAATGTTCTTATACTTGTATTTAAAGGTGAAACTGCACAATATAATGAACAGCAAAATTCATGCAAATAATTTAAATTTTTTATTTTTCTTTACTTATGATGATATTAGCTAGTAAGCAGGGGAGCAGTTGTAGCTCAGTTGGTTGAGCACATGCTTCCCATATACAAGGTCCTGGATTCAATCTCTGGTACTACTCAAAAAAAATTTTTTTAAGTAGTAGCCAAAAAATATTATGGAAAGTAGAGATATTGTGGGAGAAAGGAAAAAGCTTTATATTTTAGTATCACTAATGGCACATTTTTTTCCTGCCTTTAGAACAAGAGTCTTACTTTTCATCTTGTCCTTGGTCCTTTAAATTCCATAGCTGACTTTGGGGTGGATTTGTGGTTTTCAATGTATATAAAAATAAATATAGATTTAATTGTCTTTATGTACATACTTACACATGCATATATAAACATATACATACACAGTATAAGTATTCATATATTCCTTAGGTCTGTGCACTGAGAAGAACTGTAAGCAATGATTACCCAATAACAATGAGCTCCCTAGCACCCAGATCTTGCTTTCTTTTCTCTTCTTCTTCTTTTTAATTCTTTGGTATTTTTTATTTTATTTTTGATTTTTTTAATAATAAGCTTTAATTTAGGGATTTTTAGATTACACAAAAGTTACATAAAAAGTATAGGGGACTGTTTCAATCACTTCACTTGTGATTGTCAAAAGGGTGAAGAGGCAGATGACACAATGTGAGAAAATACTTGGTAATCACATATCTGAGAAGGGTTTAAAACCCATGATATATAAAGATATCATACAACTCAAAAATAAAAAGACAAATTACCTGATTAAAAAATGGGCAAAATATATGAAAAGGTGTTTGTCCAAGGAAGAAGTACAAATGGTCAAGAAATACATTTAAAAATGTTCAATATCACTAGCAAATAAGTAAATGCAAATCAAAACTGCAATGAGGTATTTCACACTTATTAGAATGGACACTATTAAAAAATCAGAAAACTGTAAAGGTTGGAGAGGATTTGGAGAGATAGGAATTTTTATTCACTATTGGTAGAAATGTAGAATGGTATTGCCACTGTGGAGGACTGTTTGGCAGTTCTAAGGTAGTTGAATATAGACGGGCCATGGGACCCAGCAATATCATTGCTAGGTATGTACCTAGAAGATCTGACAGCAGTGATATGAATAAGCATCTGCACATCGATTCTCATAGCAGCATTATTTACAGTAGCCAAAAGTTGGAAACAACCCAGGTGTCCATCAACTGATGAATAGATAAAAAAACTGTGGCATATTCACATGACGGACTATTATGCAGTGGTAAGAACAATAAAGTCATGAAGCATATGACAACATGTATGAACCTGGAAGTCATTATGTTGAATGAAGCAAACCAGATACAAAAGGATAAATTCTGTATAATTGTGCTATTGTGAACTAAATATATTATGCAAACTCATAGAATTAATAATTAGAATATAGGTCACCAGAAAATAGAAGGAGGGTAGAGAATGGAATGCTGATAGTTAATGCGTGCGGAATTGGTTAACATGTTGTTTATAAATCCTTGTAAGTGAAATGAAATGTTGAGAGCACATCAGGCTGTTTGTGACTAACAGAGCCAGTATATGGGTATAACAGTGATTGAAAGGGATAACCTAAGGACATTTATATTACTAGAAAGAAAGCTAAAAATGTAACTTGGAACTGCATAACATGGTGAAACCTCATGTAAAATATGAATATGGTTAATATTGCATATA
>JAQZBX010079791.1:0-13925 GCA_029593785.1 Cabassous unicinctus
CTGTTAGTATAGATATTGACTTTTTTACCTTTTGCCCAATGAAGCGCCTGGGTTAGAGCAATTAGTTCTGTTTTTTGGGTGGAGGTTCCTTGGGGCAAGGCCTGTGACTAGAGTATTTGATTTTTAGTGGTCACCCCTGCACTTGCATATTTTAGTTTATCTTTTAGATAACTGCTTTTATTAGTATAAAGCTTATAGTTTGGGTTATCTAGGGGAGTATCCCAAAGGTCAGGCCTAGACCCAGTGATAGTCTTAAAAATGCTTAGGCAATTATGGACAATTTTTTTATATTTAGAATCTGGCAGCAGAGTAGCTGGGTTGAGAGCCGTGGACTTAGAGAAAGTGACTTGAGGAGGATTTAGTAGCAGCACCTGATATTGAGTAAGACGCGCATTTGAAATTCAGCGGTTAGGTGGGGACCTAAGGAGGGCCTTAGTGGTGTGGCCCCTGATAATATGTAAGTTCTGGCCCAGGGTTAATTTTTGTGCCTCCTTGACAAGAAGGGCAGTTGCAGCTATCGCTCTCATGTATGATGGCTATTCTTCAGCTACTGGGTCTAGTTGCTTGGAGAGATAGGCCACTGGGCGTTTCTAAGGCCCTAAGGTTTGAGTGAGGACCCCCTTGGCAATCCCTTTCTTTTTAGCTATAAATAGCTGAAAAGGTTTTGTGATGTTAGGTAGGGCTAAGGCAGGGGCTGATGCTAAGGCTTGCTTAAGGGCGATAAAGGCCTGTTCTTCTTTTCGAGTTTAATGAAGGTTAGGGTCCTTTCCGCCTGTGCAGGCGTATAAGGGTTTCATAATTTTAGCAAACCTGAGTATCCAGAGCCTGCAGTAGCTTACCGCCCCTAGAAATTTTTGTACCTGGCGCTTGGTGGTTGGAGTTGGGATATTTAGGATAGCTTCTATCCGTTTTAGAGATAGGGTTTTTTTACTTTTTTCTAGATGGTAGCCCAAATTTGTGGCCTTTCATACGTAGATCTGAGCCTTTTTCATGGACACTCAGTAGCCGAGGCATGCTAGTTTAGAGAGCAGTACCTTGGTGGCAATTAGGCAATCCTCTTCTGATGTTGCTGTAAGAAGTAGGTTATTATATATTGTAAAAGAGTTATTTGAGGGTGGGATTCTCTGAATCCCAGGAGGTTTTGGCTTAGTGCTTTATTAAAGATGGTTGGAGAGTTTTTGAATCTTTGTGGGAGTTTAGTTCAGGTTAGCTGACTTGAAAATCCCCCTTTGGGGTCCGTTTATTTAAATGTGAAGGTGGGTTGGCTTTGAGGTGTTAATGGTAAGGTGAAGAAGGCATTTTTTAGGTTTATTATAGAGTAGAAAGTTCGTTTTGGAGGCAGAGAGCTCAGAAGGGTATAAGGGTTAGACACAGTGGGGTGAATGGTTTTAACCCTCTTATTGACTTTCCTCAAGTCCTGTACAGGTTTATAATTTTCGGTCCCTGGCTTTTTTACTGGTAGAAGTGGGGTATTCCAAGGTGATTGGCAGGGAGTTAGTATCCTTATTTTTTTTAATCTTTTGATATGTTTTTTTATGCTTTCCCTTGCCTTCTGAGGTATAGGGTATTGCTTGACTTGAATGGGGAGAGCAGTACTCATGAGTTGCACAATGATAGTAGGTTGATGTAAAGTTAATTTTGGTGGGTTGCTCTTTGCCCAGACCCCGGGGATTTCAGTAAGTAGTTTTTGAATATAATTTTCTTTCATAGCTTCTTTGGGCTCTTGCTTAAATAGAATATATTTTTTGGAGATAAGGACAGTTAACATAATTGATTGAGGGAGCTGATCTCCCAGTTGTAAAATTGTCTGCCCATCTTTAATGGAAATGGTTGCTTTTAATTTTTGCAGGAAATCTCAGCCTAAGAGGGGGTATGTGCATTCTGGCATTACTAAGAAGGAATGGGTAATAGTACCCTTTTTTAAGTTAGTAATTCGGGCTTGAGTCCATGGGTAAGATTTAGGTTTTCCTGTTGCCTCTATGATAGAAGTTTTTGGGGATGAAAGTTCCCCGGTTGTCTTTTGGAGAACTGAAAAGGTGGCCCCTGTGTCTATTAGGAATTTAGTTGACTTTCTTTTGACTGTTAGCTTTATTATGGGTTCATGGGGGCCAAGCTTGAAGGAACCCTGACCCCCTTTATCTTTAGTTTTTACTAAGAGGCGGTCCGGTTCCTTTGGTTTTTGAACCTTTTTGCTTATTAACTTAGGACAATCTTTTTTCTAGTGCCCCATCCCCTTGCAAAAGGCACATTGGTTCCTTTTTAGGTCTCCTGTCTCCAGCCGCCCCTTGGGAGGATGGGGTCTCCGGGTTGGTGCTGCTAACAAGATTTGCGAGAGCTGCTTAGTCTGCTCTCGAATGGGATCCTCCCTATTTTGAAAAACTTTTTGAGCTATTTTTATTAGTTCATTTTTAGCTTTTTTTAAAACCCTTCTTGCTTTTGAAGTTTTTTTTTAATGTTTGGGGTCGACTGAGAGATGAAAGCCATGTTTATCATTCGTCTATTATTTTTATTTTCTGGGTCTAAGGAAGTGTATATTTGATATGCCTTCAACAATCTCTCTAAGAAAGCAGCTGGGAACTCATCCTTACCCTGCATGACTGTGTTAACTTTAGTTAAATTAGTAGGCTTTTTAGTTGCTGCCCTTAGACCCCTGAGTAGAGACTGGTGATAGTGGCACAAGGCTGTCATCCCTACATCAGTGTTAGGGTTCCAACGAGGTGGATTTGAAGGGAGTGATTCCTCCAATTTATCCCGCCTAGTCCCGGAGTCCCCCTCATTGCCCCCTAAGATAATCTAATAAGCCTCCCGATGGATTCTCTCTCTCTCCTCAGAAGTGAACAAACTTTGTAAAATCTGCTGGCAATCATCCCAGGTAGGCTGATGAGTGCAGAAAATAGTTTTTAAAAGTGAAATTAGGCTCTGGGTGTCCTCTGAAAAAGGAGGGTTCTGGTGTTTCCAAATATAGAGGTTAGAGGTGGAAAATGGGACATAAATTATCTGAGTATGGCCTGGAGGCACCCCTGGTTGAGGAGGAACTTCCCAGAGCAGCAACAGGGGCACTGAGGAATCAGGCCCTGGTGGAGGGGGCTGATAGGGAGTTCCCCCTCTCATGTGGGGAGGACTCTGGACCTCCCCTTGGGGCAAGCGCCCCAGGGCCTGTTGCTGTGAGGGAGTTCTTGGGTGAGGTGGGAGGTTAAACAGGGTTCTAGTTATATCATCAGTTTCCCCTGGCAGAACAGGATATAAATGGGGTTTTTGTTTTTTTAATTTCCCATCTTTTTTCTTTTTGGGGGGTTCCCGAACCCCTCAAGGTTTCGGGGCAGTTAATAAAATGGTTTTACCCCTACCCTTGTATACATATCCCCCTTCCTCAATTTCTGGCATTTTTGGATATAATCTGTTTTATTATGTACAATGTCAATCTAAACATTTATATAAACCCTCTGGTTGGGGTGGGGAACCCCATAAATAATGGACCATATAGCAAACAGCAGAGATAAGTTAAATGAGCCTTCTGAAGGCCAATCTATTTGGAAGGCTGGCCATTCAAGTTCACAGTGTGTCTGTAGGAAGCCTGGATCTGTTGGCTTCCAATAATTACAGGATTTTTTAAAGAAATCAGAAAAGTTAGCAAGAATGCATTCAAGAGGAGTCCACAGAGTGGATTTTCCTTGTCCCATCCTGTTAGGGTTGAAACAATTAAAACACCAAGAAACACTGAACGTAAACAGACAGACAAAACACTGGAGACTAGTCTCACTTTCACTCACACAGCCAAGTACCAAAGTGAAACCTAACGGTTTCAAAAATCAGGAGAGGGCATCCCGACCCTGATTCGGGGAGTGCAGTACCACGGCGTCCCACCTGCAATAGCCCCACAAATGTTCCAGAGCCAACACAAAAGGGAAAATACTTTACCAGATTCCTCGAGGCCACAGTCCTAGTCAGAATCCGATCACAAATCGAAAGCAAAGGTGAGGAAGTGGAGGTACTTCCCGCTTAGTCTGAGGAGGTCAACCCTAATTAATGGGGACGTCGCGGTGAATCCCACTGGGGCCTCCAAATGTTCTAACCCAGGAGATTGACCATACTTAGACTTTAAGACTTTAGTTATTTTTATTGAGCTAAGCCTGCAGGCATCTGTAGCACACCTCACGCAGGAGAGAACTGCAGCCCCGAGGTTTTAAAATGGCTCACTTTTATAGGGGGTTGCTGTTGAAGTTTGCAAGCAAGCAGGATGTACAGAAGTGGATTGTGGCGGTTAGCTAGCATTTGCACAACTTTGGTATGCAAGGTTCTGATAACTTGGGACACAGTTGAGATGTTTTTGCAAGGTCACTCAGGGAGGGGAGGTTATGTGCTTCCCAGATAGGACACTTAGGGAACAATAGAAAGTTTTCTTTTTTATGTTACTTTGGGTAAGTTAATTTGGAGCTAGAGTACAACAGTATATTAGATTGAAAGAAAATGCTAATTTAATAGGTATTGTATGTTAGTTTAGATTTAATATAATGAATGATATGAAAGAGATAATATGACAAAAACATATGTCAAGGAAAATAATAAATCTGATGATAGGGAAATAAATTATAGCAAAATACTAATTATTATATGCCCCATAAAATACTTGGACATTACAATCTGTATGAGAGAAATAAATTTTTGATTTATCGTGCAATTTCCATTGAGTCATTCATTCTTTCTGGGAAAAAAGATCCTTTTTTGAAATTGCACACATCTCACCTGCCTAAATTAACACACATAACAAGATCAATAGGAAAACCATAGTATTTCCAACCAGTGATCCTCAGAGCCATGTAATCCAAGGGCAGAGGAAGAAATTAGAATAGAATGAGAAATTAGTGCCATTTCAATGAAGAGTCAACATTATCAAAAGTCACTATACACCAGATACATCCCAACTTAGGGCAATAGATAAATTTTCAAGGAACATGAAATCGAACTTTTGCATTGGGTTCCAAAAGGGCTCGCAGGGGTGGAAAATGGAGCACTAAAATCATGGTCATCCTGCCATTGCTGACCCAGGAATAATGACCACGAGGTGGTTCCAAGAAACTGGCCTGGCTTGTCCATTTTTGCTCCTTCAAAGCAGGGACCTTAGCTAGGTACAGCACAAACAATTCTGCAAACTAATTATTGCAGCTTGGGGACATGAAGAATGGGCTTTTGAAAAAGAGAGCAACAGGAGAGAAGGCACTGCTAAAAATAGAAAAGAAAGAGGAGAAAAATGGAATCCTGGTAGAAAGAAACCAAGCTCTAATTCTCTTTTGTATTGTGGTGCCCTCCTGGTTGAAAATTAGAAGTCAAAGCCAAAATCCACTAGCCAACTAAGGACTATGTGGAACAAACTTAAACACAAGAGGCTTCAAAAGAGCCTGGCCATATTCAACCAACTATCCAGACATGTTGAAGTCAGGGTATGAAAGTTTGTTTTAAACATAAAGTATGATCAATTGCTGGGGGGAAAAACGCCATGATATTTTATCATGATCTAATAAATATTCCACCGCATGTGGTGTGATGATGGAGGAAAGTGGTTTGAGTATTCTGACCGACTGCTTAAAGGATTTTGTTAGTTTACAGATTATTTTAAGAAACATATATTGAGAAACACAAGAATGTGGCGAGTTGGAGGTAAAACTTATATATAATTCAGATTAGGACGACGATATTCCCTCATGCACCAATTTGGTGTATTTAAAATTAAGAAAGTAAAAATTTTAAGTCCTCAATAAAGTACAGATTTTAAAAGAGTGGCTAGTTATCTATTTTGGTCTACAAATAAATCTTTACTTCGACAAAAATAATTTTTCCACATAACCTGTCAAAGCTATTTGGAAATGAAAGCTTTAGCCCTTATAAATATCAAAGTCTTTAAAATTAAGAGGCTTTGAAGAGAAGAGTTCATATGGCATGAGTGTTTACACAAATTTTTGGACTAGATTTTCTTCTTAAAAGTTATGGAAATAAAATTAAGCTACTCTAACTTGGAGAATAATAATGGGAGGACAAGAAATGCTTCTCAGTGATTCCTCAATTTTTGAATAATCACAACTTTAAATTGATAATTCAGAGATCTTTTCCCATGATTTCCCGATTATTTACTGAATGTTTAGAAAGCTCCAGATTTTGTTTCAAGGAAACCATTCCTGATTTTCTGGACATAGTTGTTCTGTTCTCTAGTGCAGGGAGATTGTGATGCAGTTTTCCCTATATAAATACCTACACTTATGACATATTGTAATATTTTATTAAGTATTGGAAAAAAATCAATAAAGGGTATTGTAGTGTACACAAGGTGACAAAGAGTGACTCAAATGTACACAACTTAACATGGGGGAGTTTAGTGGTTCATAAAAAACAAGGACCTAATCCTTAAAGAATAGTGTACCACCCAGAATTCTATGCGCAAGTGATTATACTCCCCAACAATGAAGAATCACAAAAAGAAGACCACAATGGAGAAATAGGTAATTCCAAAGCTTCATATTTGTCTCTCACCACACTCTTTCCTTTAATATATATTTTTAGTGATGCCGATCAGTCATACATGAACATACATAATCTTGAAGTCTAAAGCAGAAATGTCAACCTTAAGAAATAAAGGGTTGTAACACCTTACAATGGTCCCATCTCCAGCAGAAAATTAAAATGTCAATCTTTTTCAAAAATTGACCAGAACATTTCTGAAACATGACTAATTACTATTTCCATGGCTCCACTTGGGTGTACAATTCCTGACATACCCAAGATTTTTATACCAAATCTGTTTTATTGAAATATATTACACCAATAATTTTTATCCAATGTGTACATTCCCTAGTACTTATATTCACAGTGATGGGCTTTCATCAGTTCAAATATTATTAAACCTTTTCTATAGCTCTATAATAAATATAATAAATAAAGAAATACCAAAAGATTAAATAAGAAATTATTCACCTCTCAAACCATTTGTTGACACTGGCATGCATAGCTGTTTTCCAGGCTGTCCTTGATCATCTTTTTGTTTATCTATCTGTTTTATGGATATGTGATCCCATACTACATTATGAGAACCAAGTGAACATTGAACAGCTTTTTAAAAGATGTTGAAAAGGACTTTACCTTAAAATTATGAACTGAAACGGATATTACATTGAAAGAAAATGTTAATTTTAAAAGGGAAGTAGGTAAATCAATAATTCAGGGCTGATCTTTTTTGATGATTTCACAGTTGTTACTGAATGTTAAGAAGGTGCTGGATTTTGTTTCAATGAATCCATTACTGATTTTCTGGGCATCATTGGGCTGTTCTCGAGTGTAGGGAGATTGTGCTGCAGGTATCCATATACAAATATCTGTTCTTATGACATATTGCAGTTTTTAGAAGGAATTGGAAATAAAATCAAACTCATTATTGCAAAGAAACAGAATCAACATATACACAAATTAAAACGCAGAAACTCAGAGTAGAAATAACTCCCAGTCTCCAAATTTATCCTTTGTCTTATAAAGGACTTTGCCAACATCCAGAGGAGAAAAAGGGACTTCTGGGTCGACAAGGTGACAAAGATTACTCAAATGTTTACAAGGTATCATGGGGGAGAAGAATGGTTCATAAAAGTCAAGGACCTAATCCATCAAGCATATTGTACCACCCTCCATTCTATGGAAGAGTGATTATTGCCTCCAACAATGATGAAACACAAAAGGAAGACCACTTTAGAGAAATAGGTATTTCCAAAGCTTCATATTTGTCTCTCACCACCCTCTTTCTCTAAATATATATTTTAGTGAACATATCAATCATACATGAACATACCTAATCTTGACGTTTAGAACAGATATTACAGCCTAAGAAAATAAAGGTTTATAACTACTTACAATGGTCACATCTCCAGCAGAAACTTGAATTGTGATTTACTTCCAAAAATTGGCCAGATCATTTCTTAAACATGACTAATCACTATTATCCATTGCTCTACTTGGGTGTACAATTCCTGACATCCCCAGTATTTTTAAAACAAATCTGTTTTATTTTGAGACATATTAAACCAATATCTTTTTTATCCAATGTGTACATTCCTGATCCTTGGTTTATTCACAGTACTGTGCATTTGTATCTTCAATCATTATTAAATGTTTTCCACAGTTCTGTAATAATTATAATAAATAAAGAAATACCAGAAGAATAGAGAAGAAATTATTCACCTCTCTATCCATTTCTTGACACTGACATACATAGGTGTTTTTCTGGCTTTCCTAGTATAACTCTTTTTTTGTTTACCTATCAGTTTTAAAGATAAGTGATCTCATACTACATCATGTGGACAAAGCCAACAATGAATGGCTTTTTTAAAGCTGTTGAAAGCGTTTTTTTTTTTTAATTATGAACAGAAACAGCTATTATATGGAAATAAAATGTAATTTTAAACAGGAGTGTAGGTAAATCAATAAATTTGAGGAGATATTTTTCCATGATTACACGATGGTTTACTGAATGTTTAGACTGCTCTTTATTTTTTTTTCAGGGAAACCATTCCTGATTTTATGGACATCATTGGGCTGTTCTCGAGTGCAGAGATTGTGATGCACATATCCATATATAAATACCTGTTTTCATGACATGTTTTAATTTTTTTTAAAGTATTAGAAATAAAATCAAATTCATTCTTACAAAAAAGCAAAATCCACATATAGACAAATGACAACCCAGGAAATCAAAGTAAAATAGCTCCCAGCTTCCAAATTTCTCCTATGGGTCATGAAAGTATTTGCCAACACCCAGAAGAGATAAAGGGACTTGTAGGTTCCATAAGTTGACAAAGTGTGACTCCAATGTTTACAATATATCATGGGAGAGGAATGGTTCATAGAAGTCAAGGACTTAAACCATGAGGCAGATTGTACCATCCTCCATTATAAGCACATGTGAGTAGAGCCTTCAACAATGAAGAAACACAAAAGGAAGACCACTCTAGAGGAATGGGTAATTCCAAAACTCCATATATGTCTCTCACAACCCTCATTCTCTTAATATATATATTTGGTGATGCATATCAGTCATACATGAACTTACATAATTTTGAAAACTACAGCAAAATTCACAACCTAACAAATAAAGGGGCATAACACCGTTCAATGACCTCATCTCCAACAGAAAATTGAATTGTAATTCATTTTCAAAAACTGGTCATAGCATTTCTGAAACATGACTAATAACTATTATCCATGCCTCATCTTGGGTGTTCAATACCTGATATCACCACGATTTTAAACAAATCTGTTTTATTGAGACATATTAAAACAATATCTTTTTTATGCAATGTGTACATTTCCTGGTCAATGCTATATTCACAGTGGTGTGCAATAATCTCTTCAATCATTATTAAACATTTTAAATAGCTCCATAATTATTATAATAAATAAAGAAAAATCAAAGAATAAAGAATAAATTTTGCCCCTCTCAATCCATTTGTTGACACTGACATACATAGGTGTTTTTCTGGCTGTCCTTATACAACTTTTTTGTTTATCTATCAGTTTTATTTATATGAGATACCATAATACATCAAGTGGACAAAGTGAATAATGAAAGGCTTTTCAAAGCTTTAGAAAAGTTCTTTAGTTTAAAATTATGAACTGAAACTGATTTTAGATGGAAAGAAAATGTTAATTTTAAAAGGGATTCCAGGAAAATTGATAATTCTGAGGCGATCTTTTTCCATGATTTCATGAATGTTTACTGAATGTTTAGAAGGCTCTGATTTTGTTTCAAGGAAACCATTCCTGATTTTCTGGACATCATTGGGCTATTCTTGAGTGCAGAGAGAATGTGATGCAAGTATCCATATATAAATACCTCATTTTATGACATATTGTAATTTTTTAGAAGTATTGGAAATAAAATTTAACTCATTCTTAAAAAGAAACAGAATGAACATATACACAAAGGTAAACCTAGAAACTGAAGAGTACAATGAGCTCTCAGCCTCCCAATTCCTCCTATGGCTTTTGAAGGAACTTGCTAACACCCATAAGAAAAAAAGTGAATTTTATGGTCCACAAGATGACCAAGAGTGACTCAAATGTGTACAAGATATTATGGGGTAGAAGAATGGTTCATAAATGTCAAGGACCTAATCCATCAAGTAGAGTGTACTGACCTCCATTCTACACACGGGTATTATAGCTCCAACAATGAAGAAGCACAAAAGGGAGACCACATTTGAGAAATAGGTAGTACCAAAACTTCATATTTGTCTCTCACCACCACTTTTCTCTTAATAAAAATTTTTAGTGATGCATATAAGTAATACATGAAAATACAAAAACTTGAAATGTAGTAAAAATCTTGCCCCTTAGAAGTTAAAGTGGAATAACACCTTACAATAGCTCCATCTACAGCATAAACTTGAATTGTGATTAATTTCCAAACATTGGCCAGAGCATTTCTGAAACATGACTAATAACTGTTATCCAAGGCTCAACTTGGATGTACAATTCAAGACATCATCATGATTTTTAAAACAAATATGTTTTATTGAGACATTTTAAACCAATATCTTTTTTATCCAATCTGTACATATATTCACAGTTGTGTGGATTCATCTCTTCAATAATTATTAAACCTTTTCAATAGGTCTATAATAATTATTATAAATAAAGGAAAACTAGAAGAATAAAGAAGAAATTATTGACCTCTCAATCCATTTCTTAACACTGACATATATAGGTGTTTTTCTGCCTGTCCTTGAACAGCTTTTTTGTTTATCTATCAATTTTATTGATATGTGATCCCATACTACAGCATGTGGACCAAGTAAACAATGATTGGAATTTTTAATGGCTTTGATAAGTTCTTTATTTTAAAATTATAAACTGAAGCGGTATTAGATTGAAAGCAAATGTTAATTTTAAAAGGGAGTGAAGGTAAACTGATAATTCAGAGGAGATCTTTTCTGGTGATATGTCAATTGTTTAATGAGTGGTTGGAGGGCTACAGATTTTGTTTCAAGGAAAACATTCCTTATTTTCTGGATATCATTGAGCTGTTCCTGAAAGCAGAGAGACTTTGAGGCAGGTATCCCTATATAAATACCTGCTCTTATGACATATTTTAATTTTTTAGAAATAATTGGAAATAAATCAAACTCATTCTTACAAAGAAGCAGAATCAATATATACAAAAATGAAAACCCAGGAATTCATGGTACAAATAGTTACCCGTTGATAATTTCTCTTATGGCTTATGAAAGACCTTGACATTCTTCAGAAGAGAAAAAAGGACTTGTAGGATCCACAAAATGATAAAGAGTGACTCAAATGTTTACAAGATATAATGGGGGAGAGGAGTGGCTCATAAAGCTCAAGGACCTAATCCATCAAGCAGAGTGCACCACCCTCCATTTTATGCACGAGTGATTATAGACTCAAACAATGAAGAAACACAAAAGGAAGAACACTTAAGAGAAATGGGTAATTCCAAAGCTTCATATATTTCTTTCACCAACCTCTTTCTCTTAATGTAAATTTTTAGTGATGCATATCAGTCATACCTGAACATACATAAACTTAAAGTTGAGAGCAGAAATCACAACCTTAGAAATAAAGGGGCATAACTCCTTACAGTAATCCCAACTCCAGCGTAAACTTGAATTGTGATTCATTTTAAAAAATTGCCTCCCGCATTTCTGAAACTTGACTAGTAATTGTTATACATGGCTAATCTTGGGTGTGCAATTCCTGACATAGGCACGACTTTTTAAAAAAACACTTCTGTTTTATTGAGACATTTAAACCAATATTTTTTTTATCCAATGTGTGCATTCCATGGTCCTTGGTATATTCACAGTGGTGAGCATTCATCTCTTCAATCATTATTAAAGCTTTTCAATAAGACTATACTAATTATAATAAATAAAGAAAATCCAGAAGAATATTGAAGAAAGTATTCACCTCTCAATCCATTTGTTGACCCTGACATACACAGGTGTTTTTCTGGCTGTCCTTGAACAACTTTTTATATATTAATTCTATTTGTATGTGATCTCATACTAAATCATGTGGGCAAAGTGATCAACAAATGGCTTTATTGAAGATGTTGAAAGAAGCTTGTTTTAAAATTATGAATTGAATCTGATATTGGATTGAAAGAAAATGTTAATTTCAAAAGGAAGTTTACGTAAATTGATAATTCTGAGGCGATCTTTTTCCATGATTTCACGATTGTTTACTGAATATTTAGAAGGCTCCATATTTTGTTTCAAGGAAACCATTCCTGATTTTCTGGACATCATTGGGCTGTTCTCAATTGCAAAGAGATTGTGATATAGGAATCCATATATAAATACTGGCTCTTATGACATATTTTTTTAAAAGTATTGAAAATAAAATCAAACTCATTGTTACAAAGAAACAGAAACCACATATGCACAAATGAAAACCAATGATCTAGTGCACTCATAGCGCCCCACCTCCAAATTTCACCCATGACTTATAAAGAAACTTGCCAACACCTAGATGAGAAAAAGGGAATGGTAGGGTCCACAAGGTGGCAAAGAGTGACACACATGCTTACAAGGTGTGATGGATGAAAGCAATGGTTCTTAAAAGTAAAGGACCTAATCCATTAAGCAGGTTCTGCCACCCTTCATTCAATGCATGTATGATTATATCCTCCAATAATGAAGAAACACAAAATGAAACCACTTTAAAGAAATAGGTAATTCCAAAGCTTCATATTTGTCTCTCACCACCCTCGTTTTCTTAATATATATTTTTAATGATGCATGTCATTCATAGATTTACCAACATAAACTTGAAGTCTAGAGCAGAAATCACGACCTTAGAAAATAAAAGGACATAACACCTTACAGTGGTCCCATACACACATCTCCAGCAGAAACTTGAAATGTGATTCATTTTTAAAAATTGGCCAGATCATTTCTGAAACATTACTAATAAGTATCAACCATGGCTCCACTTGGGTTTTCAATTCCTGACATCCCCACTATTTTTAAAACAATTCTGTCTTATTGTGACATGTTAACCAATATATTTTTTTATCCAATGTGTACATTCCCTGGTACTTGGTATATTCACAGTGGTGTGCATTCATTTCTTCTTTCATTATTAAACATTTTCAATAGCCCTATAATAATTATAATAAATAAAGAAAAACCGGAAGATTAAATAAGAAATTATTCACCTCTCAATCAATTTGTTAACCTTGACATACATAGGTGTTTTTCTGGCTGTCATTGAAAAATTTTTATGTTAATATATCAGTTATATTGATATTTGATCACATACTACATCATGTGGACAAAGTGAACAATGAATGGGTTTTGTAAAGCTGTTGAAAAGTTCTTTACTTTAAAATTATGAACTGAAATGGATATTAGATGGAAATAAAATGTTAATTTTAAAAGGGTATGTATGTTAATTGATAATTCTGTACAGATCTTCTTCCATGATTTCAGGATTGCTTACTGAACATTTAGAAAGCGCCCTTTTGTATCAAGGAAAGCTTTCCTAATTTTCTGGACATAATTGGGCTGTTTTCAAGTGCAGAGAGATTGTGATGCAATTAACATTATGTGTAGAAAGATAGTAATGAATGGCCTTCATAAACTTGTTGCAAATGTCTTTAATATAAAATTATACAATGAAATGTATATGTTTGACAGAACATTTAAATTTTTAAAGGGAGTGAAATTTGGTTAGATTTAATGTAATCAATGATATGAAATAGATAACAAAGCGGAAACACGTATAAAGGAAAATAATTAGTTTGATATAATGGAAATTAATATAAACAAAATTCTAATTGTTTAATTGCAAGAGTAGCATTTGGGTATAATAAATTCTAGGTATGAAATTTTTTTTTCATGCAATTTTCATTAAGACACTCATTCTTT
>JAQZBX010079792.1:0-13927 GCA_029593785.1 Cabassous unicinctus
GCTTTTGCACATGTTAGACCTCATAAAGCATCACAGAAGCTGCGTAAGAGGCAGGCACTAAGCTTATTTGGTTTTTCCAGTACACTGTCATTGACTGATCATTTAAATTATCTTTATAATATTACATTTCTTTATTATTTTAAATATAAGTAATTGTTTTCTGATAAAATATTTCTACATGGATTCTGAATTATCTTACCTTATAAACAAAATCACAATTGGCTATATGTTTATTATATATAGCCTCTTTTTAAGGTAAACATATTTGATTTTGTGCTGCTTTTTTCAGCAGGTTTTCTGCCCTTATTTTCAGTTCATCCTAGAAATCTTTCTAAGTATTTGAGGGTTCAAGTGCTGACTTTACCTAATCTTTGAAGCTTGCTTACTGTTGTTGATAATGGCATTGGGATTTATATGTTTCTTTGTATAGTGGATAGGATTCACAAATCACTTTTAGGTTCCTTCAGTAATAGGCAAACTTTTATTGCATTTTCTCACTTGACATCAACAATTGGCTAATGCCAATCCTCTATTGCCTTCTTTTAAATTAAACTGTGTATTTTGTGCTGCCACATGGAACCACTTTAGCAAAAAATAGAGGTTGTATGGGGTGCTGTGTGAGACTACCATTTGAAAGAGTCAGAGGATCGTTTGAATATGGATGAAAGACATTGTTGGCTTTGGTGAGGTTTCTTACCAAGTAAATATAGAACAACTTAAAAACAGGAAAATAAATATTGATAATACACCTTTTATTTCATCGTATTTTTCCCCAGGCACTAAAAAGGTAGAGAAATATTGTTAATATAAGCAATATTTTAATGTGGTTTTAAAGGTTTCATTATGACATATTACCTCTCAGGAATCTAAATTTCAAAGGACTGCAATGATTCAAAATTGTAATCAGGTGTTCAGAGTTAGTTTCCTTAGGATTTTAGCTCAATACAAACAAGTCCATTGGAACATGCTAGACATTTTTTTTTTCTTTTTTTAAGGACTCTACTTTTTCCACTTTTATTTTCAAAGTGATGTTTCTACCACACACAAAATAGAGGGTGGCAGTGATTGATTTTCCTAGTTAAAAAAAAGGGAAATTTTTTTTAAGTGACTATTCTAGAATTTAACAATTTTATGCACAGAAGTTAAAACAGATAAGTCTCTTTTCAATCAATTTAGCTTTGTGTTTAAAATTATCATTTTAAATTAAATGCTTTGTAACAGCTATATGAACAAGCCAGAATTAAAATCTTTATTTTTCTGGGGTGGTTATAACAGGCAATATCTGGGCCAGCACCTTGTTCACCTACATGACTGACTGGACCTCAGCCTCCACTCTTCTTCTGTGACATCACTATGTGTACAGGGCAGCCAGTGCTGGAGGTCAGCACTGGAGCTCAATATGTTGAGGAGGTGACAGTTGAGAGTCCAGAGGCACATTTGGTGCTTGGTGCTCTAACACAATGAAGGGGAGGAAGACAAAATGCCAGAGGAGGCCAGTTTGGCAGTGAGCATCAGGGAAGTCCACCAAAAAGAACAGGACTTGACCTGTAGACTCAGCGATACATAAGAAGCTTTCAGGAAACTGGCTAGAGCATGTTCAGAACCCCATCACCACCGTGCCCCAATAATTAACAGCACTAGCAACAACAACAAAGCTGAAGATTATAAGCACGACTACTCTGAAGAGGCCATCTAGGGACTCTGCAAGGCATCTACATTTAATCCTCACACTGCCTTGATGAGATGAAGGAACCCAGGCTCCCAGAGGTTAAATATCCTGTCCAACCACACAGATTGTTATCAAACAAAGCTAGTGTTCCACTGTATTTAATTATCTCCTTGAGAAGTGAGAGAAAGAAAATACAACATAAGTATTATTAACTAAAATAGGGGACTAGTTGGGGACTGAATCCCAGAAACTAGCAGAAAGTTTCAAATTTCACAGAACAGATACAGAGATGGTGATGCTTCTCAACCTGTGGTCACATGATATTCACGTGTCCCACTTTAGGCTTTGTTTTAGAACTCAGACTGCATTTCCACAGGGAAATAACTAATGGCTAGATTTTAAGGCTTGCCCATACAGATATATCAAATCTGCAATTCAACAGAAATTTGTACTGATAATTTTAGCTCAACGAGGCTAGAGGTTTTCAAAATTATTTTTCAGAGCAAAATTTATTTTCTAATTAATGAGATAATAAAGAAACATTTAGGCTCCCTTGCTTCTGACCAGCCTTTTTCTTGCCC
Organism: Cabassous unicinctus; assembly: GCA_029593785.1. Lineage (NCBI taxonomy): Eukaryota > Metazoa > Chordata > Mammalia > Cingulata > Chlamyphoridae > Cabassous > Cabassous unicinctus. The sequence goes on from JAQZBX010079792.1 coordinate 2,251, forward strand.
CTTCCCCACAGCCCAGGAACCTTGTAAGCCTCTTTGCTGAAATCAGTGAAAAATATTGAACTGCTGTTTATAACTTCATTTCTATGGGGAAAATGTATTTGAGTTGCATAGGATCCTAGGAACAATTCTACTTTTTGCTTTGTCAGTGGATTCTCTAATCTTCTACCATGCATTTTCTGACTCCTTTCTCTGCTCAACCCAGACGGGCTGGGATTACAGCCAACTCTGGCAGTGGCGTAACTATGAGAGATATGTCTGAGTATATTATGAGATTTCAAAGGCATTACCAGCACTATCTTTGAGAAGGAGAGAGTTTAATTCTTATGATAGCATTGATTGACAAATTTCTATTTCTGAGTATGTCTTGTTTCTATATTCAAATTTGACTTATCAAACTTAAGTGTGTTTGTTTCTGCATGTTGCTCAGTTCCCTTTGGAAGGATGGTCTTGGAAGGTGGAAGAACTACATCCTGTATGCACTGATTAGACAGAAATATTTCATATATCATAGGCTAATTTTCCTGCTGTTTTATAGAGGATATTGTTATGGAAAGTTGAATTATGCACCCCATTAAAAAACATGATCTTAGTCATAATCCCTTTCTATGGGTGGAAATCCATTTGAATTAGGACCTTTGAGGATGTTAATTTTGGTTAAAGGGTGGTCCAACTAAATGAGGTTTGGCTTTATTGCAATTACTTGGGGCTTTATGAAGAGAAAGATACATGGAGATGAGAAAGCTGGAAATCAAGAGAGCCTAGAAGAGAAAAGAAAGTAAATTATCATATATATTGCTATATGACAAAAAAGCCAACAACTCAAGGATCACCTGCAGCCATCCCCAAAATGCTACAGTCTTTGGCCTTGCTAACATCTCACTTTTGGACTTCTTCTAGCCTCTAAACTATGAGTCAATGAATACCTCTTATTAAGCCAAAGCATTGTATGGTGTTTGTCTTAGCAGCCAGGAAACTAAGATAATTGGATTGTCCAAAGATATTTGAAAATATTTTAAATCTATATTTTAAATCCATCTCGTGGTGCTGTAACTAAGTGAATTGCTCATCTTGATTTTGATATTCCTATTCTAGGTTCAATTAAAATGAACATTCTTTACATTTACAAATTAATAAATGCTTAAATTTCTCTGTTTTCATTAATTTTAAGTTTTTACTATTTATCTTTCTTTATATTTTCTTAATTTTTATCCCCCATAGCATAAAATCATTTATTCAAGTCATTAATCTGCCCATAATATAAACTATATTGTATATTTAACTCAATTTTAATATTCAATATTTTTAAATTCTCATTTTTAACATTTATAATTTTTATTAATAATATAACTTCTTTTAAATCCTTTTTTAGATGCTATCTGTACTATCATTGATATTTAATATTAAATGGTTTCTCCCCACCCTAGTTATTTAGTTTTGCATTTAATTTGGTTTACCACTTGGTCTTGGCTAGAGTCTTTAGTATCACTGTTTTGGAAAACTGAGATCTGTGTACAAACGAAAACTTACTCATAGTAGCCAAATGTATGATAGTACAACATTTCAAGAAGACAGAAAGAAATACTCTAAATGATTCTCTTTCTATTTATTTACAATATCCACATGGTCTTATGTAAAAATGTAAAAGATGGGTCATCAGTCTACTTATTATTGTTCTCTATTGGATAGAAATAAACCTCTAGAATATCATTATCAAAAACAAAGAAAACATGGAAAGAATGGGCATAAGTTCAGGAATAACATAAGCCCTCAAAATTTCTTAGAGTTATGAAAATTATTTTATTTTGTATTTTTTTCTTTTGAAAACTATAAGCTCTATCTTTCATATAATTTTAGAATTTTCCCCACATTCATTACCACACATGTGGCTTGAATTAGCAAAAGCAACTGAATTGTTGCTGGGTCTGAAGGACACTACCATTTCCAAGTTAGTTATGTTTTAATCTCAAATAGTTGCTTACTACCTACCTAGAGTGTGGCAAACAAACAGATTATATTGAAAAAAATAGTTGAGTCTTTCCTGAGCATCAAATTTATCAAATCTCTGAAGGAATTGTGGCCTCAACTAACAACTTTGAAAAGAAAATTAAACAGTCAGTCAGTAATCATGTACTATCTTATACCAACTTTCTCTTTATTATTTTTATGCCAAAAAAAATCCCAAAAGGGTGGATATTTTTATCTTCCTTATATGGGCAAGAAAAATGAGGCTCAATAAGTTTTAGTAAATTCTGCCAGGCAGAAACCCATGTATGGATAACTCAAAAATGCAAATACTTTCCTCATGCCACACTCTGAAGAGAAGAATTAATGGTTTATATTTTTCTAAAATAAAACAAAAACTAAAAAAGTTTAAAATCTAATAATCCAGGGAGGATTGTGGAAAGATGGCAACAGACTGAACAGTAGAGCTGAATGCTCTCACAAAAACAATGGAGAAAGAGTCAAAAGCTTTCTGAGGGTTCTGCTTTAGGGGTCAGCAGACCAAGATAGTGTTATAAAACTCCCAGGAGGGTGAGGGATAGAGAGATGAAGAAGCCAAAATGACAAGTGTGAGTTACCAAGCCCCCATGGTGACCAGGAAGGGTTCTCCTTCCCCACTCCCAAGATATTAAGCTGGTGTAAAATCTCTAGTTCCTTGCAGCTGACTGAGAGGGGAATAGATGTCTTCCTCCCTGTCAGCTGTTTCAAGGGAAAAGAGAGAGGAGGTTGGGGAGCTTTTCCTCAGTGAATTTGGCCAGCAGAACCCATTTTGAATCTCTGATCTGGAGATGCAACACAGGAACACAAGAAAGTCGAGACTGAAACACCCCTGTGGAAAGGTGCGCTGACTAGCGCCATCTGCTGGCCAGCCTGTAAATTACATGGACAAAACCTCTTCAAGCTGTTGTATCCAACCCCTGAGAGAAAATATGCACCTCACTAGTAAGTCCCTGGCCCAACTTTGAAAACTTAAGCTGGGCAATTTTAAAGACTGGGAATAAGTTGAATCAAATATCAAAGAAGAGCTGTGGAAAAAAAAATAGGCAAAAGAGAAATTAGCTATCAGAAAAATTCACCAACATATTCAGATGACTATATCATCAGCCAAAAATTACAAGGTGTACTAGGAAACAGGAGATATGGCCCAGCCAAAAGAACTAACCAAATATCCTTAAGATAAAGGATTTAAGATAATCTGTGATAATCACACAACTCTCCTAAATCACTTCAGAAAATTTAAAGAAAATATGACTAAAGCAATAAAGGATATTAAGAAGACACTGGATGAGCATAAAGAACAATTTGAAAGTCTGCAAAGAAAGGTAACAGATCTTATGGGAATGAAAGACAAAATGGATGAGAATAAAAATACACTAGAGCCACATAAGAGTGGATTTGAATTGCTCAAAGGCAAAATTAGTGATTTCAAAGACAGAACATCTGACTTGGAAAAGACCGGAGACTAGAAAGAGAAGAGAATGGAAAAAATGGAACAGAGACACAAAGAATTGAATGATAATGAAAAACTCACAAAGATTCGCATTATTGGTGTCCTAGAAAGGGAAGAGAATGGAAAAGGGACAGAAAGAATATTTGAGGCAATAATGACCTAAAACTTCCCAACCCTTATGAACGACATAAATATCAATATCCAAGAAGGACAATGCACCCCAAAAAGAATACTTCCATATTGACCTACCCTGAGACATCTGCTATTCAGAATGATAAATATCAGAGATATAAAGAGGATTCTGAAAGCAGCAAGAGAAAAGCACATATGCTTCCCATTTTTTGATACTTCACATACAAAGGAAACTCAATGAGATTAAGTGCCAATCTCTCATCAAAAACCACAGAGGTGAAAAGATAGTGGTATGATGTATTTATGTATGTATGTATTTATGGTACCGAAAGAGAAGAACTAGCAGCCAAGAATTCTGTATCCTACAAAGCTTTCCTTCAAAAATGCGGGTGAGTTCAAATTCTTCTCAGACAAACAAAACCTGATAGAATATATTACCAAAAGACGAGATCTGCAAGAGATACTAAAGGGGGTGCTGCAGCACCAAAGAAAAAACAAAGGAAAGAGATTTGGAGAAGAGTTTAGAAATGAAGATTATTAGGAAGGGTAAAGTAAAGGATAAGAAGACAAACAATAGAATCGCATGACAACAGAGAGTCAAAGGTCAAAATGGATGAAGTAAGTAATGCCTTTAGAGTAATAATACTGAATGTTAATGGATTGAACTTCCCAAACAAAAGACATAGACTGATAGAATGGATAAAAAAATATGAGCTGTATATATGTTGTCTACATGAGACCACCTGAAACATAAGGACACAATCAGGTGAAAAGTGAAAGGTTGGAAAAATGTATTCCATGAAAACAGTAACAAAAAAAAGAGCTGGAGTAGACTAGATAAATGTAAAATAACATTATAGCATATGAACAATAATTACTCAGTTTAACTGGAAAATTGTTCCTATGATCAGTATTCTGTAATTTCTTTTCATACAAAATAAACACTTGCTTTTAATTGAGGAAGGCTGGAGAAGAGATATATTTTCGGATACTTCATTTTTTCTTTAACCCTTTCTTATTCATGCTCTTTAATTAAAATAATCTACCAATAATGATTTAGCATGACTACTGTTGAACAAGATTTTGAGTTTTTCTGCCTCATAAAATTGTGAGTTGGTAAATTGCTATTGCTGTAATTCATTTCAATAAGATGTGAGGAATTCCCAAATAGGAATTTGATTATCTAGAAAGAATTATGGCATGAATGGAAATTAAATAACTAAACCAATACTTTATTTCATTCTCAGAGATTATTATATCCAATAGTTAGAGCTGTAATACAAAAATTCAAATTATGTTATAATTAATTTCTATTATATTTGAATTATTAGTTATATTCATAAATGTTTGTTGCTATGCTATCTATTTTTTATAGTTGATTATATTAGATCTAACCTGACCTTGTACTGTGGTTTAAAATTTGTAATTTCTTTCAATCTGTTTTTCTATTTATTTTACAATTTTACAATAAAGGACTTTTTAATAGCTAAAAAAAAGCCATTGATTATACATGTTGTATAGAGCATGTGATATGTGAATATATCTCAATAAAACTGCTTAATAAACAAATAAATAATTGTGCAAGAATAGCCAGAAATAGCAGCTATGTACAGCAGGGGAAACAAATTGAGAGGTGAGGAGTTTTCTTGTTTATGTTTCTATATTTTTATTATTATTATTATTGAAATAATGAAAATGCTTTAATAATGATTGAAGTGATGAACACACAACTATGTGATTATATCAAATACCATGGATTGTACTCTCTGGATAAATTGTATGTTTTATTAATTGTATTAATAAAATTGATTTGTTTTTAAAAATATAATAACCCTTTTTAATATGAGTGAAAGTTTAAATAAAAAGAATATGAGATTCAGTCATCTAAAATTCCTGTTGTTAAATGTGCTGTTTTTTAATGAAATTAGAGTTCAATGAAATCAGCCATGCAGAACATTATTTGTTCCTTTTTAGGTTTGTAATGAATTCTAATTTCTTTTATAAACCTCATTCTGTTGAGATAACAGAAACTTAGCTAAGACTTCTTTCCCTGTGATTCCATCAAAATTCTAAGTTTAATGCATAGTCAAATGGGTTAGGGTTTCACTTGGTGCACTAACATCATTCAAACACACTGGCACTGGCTGAGATATACTGTCATGTCTGGTTTCATGTACTTTCTCCTGTTGGGTTTAAACATTCCATCGTTTGTTCCTGTCTCCACCAACTCTTTCTAATCTAAGACCAAAGGCAACTCCATAATGGATCCTCATGATGCTGTCTAAGGTCACTCACTGCTCTTAGGCATGTGGAAATTTATCGCTTGTGGTTCATCAGAACATTATTAAACTATTTCCAACACTTCTATCTAGACATACTGTGTACTGATTTCTGCCCTGGGTTTATTTTTATCCCCATTCTGATTCTTTATGGAACGAGAGCAGAGAATCTGAAAGTTCTGTCTTTTCGTTTGCTAGATATTACTTTCTTCTCCTCCTCCAGACTTGACCTTTTCATCTCTTTACCACTACACAATTAATGAGTTTTTCTAGTCTCAGTAAGTGTCTTTGCCATTACCAACATGGCATGTTTTATATTCAGAGGCTCTGTAATGCCAAACCATTTGAGACTATAAACGTTTTATGTTTTCCACTATATCACCTCTTTCCTGAGGCAGCAAATACAGAAGTTTGCTCACTACATAGTGGAAGTACAAAGCACAAATAGTTTGTAAGAAATAAATGATTAATATTTAAAATATTATCTTGCCACTTAGGTAATTAGGTATAAACACTGGGTGTGGACACAAAAAATTTAGGTTTCATCTTAGATCTATCATAAAAAGCATGTAAATTTGTATAATGATAATCTCGAAATTTTTGCATGTCTAAAGTAGGTATCATCATTAATTTTCTTTTTCCATCTTAGAAATTTACTCTATTTTTCAAATAGTCATTCCTTTCCTACAGAGAATTTATTAAAGCCATGATTGCTCTATATATTTATCCACTATTTTTAAAATTTTCCCTACCCCAATTTCATTTGTTTCACAAGGATAAAAAGTTTATATATTCTTCATTGTTGTGACTCCAGTGCTTAGGAAGGTGGTCAAGAAACAGTTTTTCACTGAGAGAACAATATTTTTTTTCTCAGATAAGATATTCAAAGTCAGAAAAATTGCTATGTCTTATGGATGTTTGATCCGGATGCTTGTACTGGTTATCTTCCATTTGCCACTCATACCTATTCTCTACCCTTCATGAATGTGCTCTGTACACTTGGACTTGACCCATGTGGGCAATATAAACAGACTCCCTGGCCCTGTAGCTTCTAAGTGTGTTCAGTCTCTGGAAGGCCCCACAAGTTTGGAGGGTGCATGAAGTGTGAAGTGGGAGTTTGCAGTCCCTGAGCTCCCTTCCAGTCGTGTTTTTGGGGTTTGGCTGCATCCCTCGAAGACCAGTTTCTGCTGAGTGTTTCATTCCACAGAGCCACCTTTTCTGGATTCTGGCAATCTCTCCCTCTCTTTCCATTCCTTAGGTCTAAGATAGAAACTGTTCCCTCTTGTAGCTAAACAGGAAAATCTTTGCTATCCTTTTTAGCTTCTACCTTCATCTTTGTGAATAAAACTTTTACTAAATGATCAAATTACTCAATTTGAGGGCATCACATATTCCCTGCAAGACCTTACATATTATTTCACTGGACCTTATTTTTCTTATCGATTAAATATGAAAGTTAGATTTGATAATTGATGAAACACACTCCCTACTAAGAATTATCTTTGATTCTTATGGTGTGTAACTTCCAACCCAAGTGGTATAGGAGTGGCCACCAACCTAGGTACACATAAGTATAAAACCAGAAAAAAATAGCTTCTGAAAAATTAGAATAATGAAAGCCACATTCCCTTTATTAATAAATTCCTCAAATATTAAGACAGAAGCAAGAGCAGGAGCAAAATTACCTTAATGAAATCTGAAATCCTTCTATGTAGAAAAGAACCATGTGGAGGATTAATTTGAATCTTGTGTTGGGTGTTATTTCAGTGGTCAATTGATTCTACTCTTATATTCATCTCCCAGTTATTTAATTCATATGAGTATTGCTATCAAGAAAAAAATTGTTTTTTTCATAATTATCTAATAATCTTATAATTTTGTGCCTTTGTGGTTTCATTTCTGCTCTAATAATTTTCACAGATCACAAAAAAATTGTGTATGGGCTCAAATGCATAAACATTTTCAAGGCAGAGAAAAAAACCTTAGGATTATTTTATTGGCAATGTTAAATCATATGTGTGTAAATTATTTTTTAGTATCAAGAATATAATATTGGGAAAATTTTAAGCAACATTCTACAAATTATGATCTTCTTGAATATGTAATACATGTACACAAATTTTCTCTGGGCGAAGATGTTGGACCTTAGGCAGAATACTTAACCTTTCCCTGCCTCACTTATTAAATGTGAATTGTGAATGCATTAGAAGTTTATTATGAGGATTAAATGGGCAGATATAGAAAGTACTCTTTAAATGTTAGCTGTTATTACTTGTGCTGCTGTTGTCATTTATATGTTCTAAATAAGCATTAGGAACTAGTCTCAATCTTAAGGATTTCTATATATTCTCTAATTAAAATTGACATTAAAAATTCAGAAATTGTTCAATGTATTTTAGGACCAGTAAATCTGTCTCTTCTCCCCCAGGAGGCAAAAGCAATGAATCTCCTTCACGTAGTTATGCATATGGTTTTCCAAGTAATTTAATCTATAATTTGGAGCTAAAGGATTGATAAATCTATCATTTATACTACAGTCCATCCTCAAAAGACACACTTCAAACACAGGCATAAATAGTTTAAAATGAATAGCATGGGATATATATCAAGACAAGTAAAACGAAAGGGCTGGCAATTTCATTACTTAACAAAATGCAACCCATCTACATGCCTTAAAATATAACAAACCCATAAACATTAGGGAAACGGTAATCACAAAACCAAGATCATTCCACTATCATGTAGTTAAAGCCTTTATGAGCCAGTCTAATGACCAAAGTATACCATTCAGACTTGATTTAACTGTTCTTTCCCATAGGCACTCTCATTCTTTTTCAGAAATGGTAACAACAATGATGTATGTTGATATTTCTTTATTTTTTTCAACAAATATGAGTGTGTATGCCAATCATGTTGTAGGATCCAGGGATACAATATTGAGCAAGAGCTCCAGATTTCCTGGAATTTATTATACAACAGTGTCCTTTTTCCCTAGCTACCTATCCCTCACTAGGTTAAAATACAATTTTAGATAGAAAGTCAAGCCTGGTGGGCTCCTCATTAGTGCCTCATGTATTAACCATAGGAAGGTCTAGTCTAAGGCTAGTACCATTAATGTCTGTCAAGGGGATGGCAAAATTAATTTTAGAGAGCATCAGTTTGGGCCCCTTATTAGCTGCAGATACTCAATGTTTGCCTACACCATCAATAGTAATCAGCTATAAAAATAATAGCGCTATGCCAGTTAATATGGCTCGAGTAAGAAAGTTCCCCCCTGAGTGACAAACAAGATGTAGAAACATGTAGTTGATAGGATTTCACTTATTTTTGGGGGGAGGGGGTTGAGGGGTTCAATTGCAGAAGATGGATTTCATTACAACCCTTAGGTTATTGTATACTATCATTATTCAGGTAAAGCTCTTTTCTCTTCCTTCCTTCCTCCCTCCTCCTCTTCCTCTCCACCTCCCTCTCTCTTTCCTTCCTTTCTTTCTTGTTTCCTCACTCCCTCCCTTCCTTTCTTCCTTTGCTCTTTCTCTCTTTCTTCTTTTCCTTTTTCTCTCTAAATTTATTTCTGAATGAACTTATATAAACTGAAATTAGCTTATTCTCTTTGAGACCTCATAATCCAAGTATATTTACCTCTTAATATTTACTCTTTAATGTGTTTAAAATGTATTTATTTGTAATGTACTTAAAGAATGTTTAATGCTTTTACATATATGTATTTCAATTTACATACATTGAATATATTTATCTCTAGGATAACCTATATAGGAATTTTTAAAGAACTTTAATGTAATCACTATAGAATTCCTGAATATTTTTGTTTATTCCAAGATACTTCATAGTTTAGTGTTGTTGCAGAGCAACACTATTGATTTTTGTAGATCGATGTTAAATCTCAAAATTACTGAACACATTGTTTCTTGAATGTGGATTATTGACATTATTTTCAAATAATATTTTTATAATTTCTATTTCAGTTCTTACAGATATTCTTTCCTTTTGTTTTCTTTACATCATGTCTACATCTAGTACAATTATAAACATATATAGAGGGAATACTTGTCTTGTTCTGAACTTATAAAGATTGTTCCTATATCAAATATGATGCTTGCTTTGGATTTTTTGTTTTAGAAATTTTATCAAGTTAAGAGAATTTTCCTTTGCACTTGTGTTATATTAATTTAGTTTGCAATTTTTTTCTGCACTAGTAGCAGTAATCATGATATTTCTCTTTAATATATTAATTTGTCATTTATTAAAAAAATTAAGTTTAGTGGACTTTTGTGATATTCTACACTATATAGTAAACAAAACACACACTTCCAACAAAGGCATAAATAGATTAAAATGAATACCTTGGGAAATATAACAAGAAAATAATGAACAAAAAGAAAAATAGAATTTAAAGCAAATCTTCTTATATACTAGTAAAGGCATTATATTAATTTAGAGAGACAATTCAAAAAGAACATACATTGATTACAAGCCTCTCCTTTATGGTAAATTTCATGGCTGGTGAAAATATTCAATTCCTCTTCCAGTGAGAAGACTACACATCTCTTATTCACCTCATTTCCCACTGACTTCATTCTTGACCACATTCCTGCTGATTAGAAAAAAAGTTGTCAGTTGAGAATTCAAAAACAGAAGAATATTCTTTCAGAATTAAGATGAAATGGAGACATCTTCAAATTAAGAAATGTTGGAAAAATCCGTGACCAGAACTGAGCTACAAAAAATGATGATGGACATTCTTCAGGAAGGAGAGGAATGATGCTAATTGGAAAATGAGATGGACAGGATGAAATGAAAAGTACTTGAAATGCAATAAATGTTTGAATATTTTTAAAATGCTGATTTTTTAAACTCATAATTTCCATAAAGAAAACAGTTTCTTTAAAGATAAAAATAGCAACATTTTAAGGTGGGGAATAAAACATATGTAGAAGTAAGAGATGTGAAAATGAGAACAGAGTAGAGGCACAGATAAATTGAATTACAATATTATAAGGTCATCAGATTTGTGAAACGTGCAGGTGAAGTGCAAAACGCAGAAGGTAATACAGAGAGGGAACTGGGAAATGGAAAAATTAGGTGTAAGTTGTAAAGTGAGAAATGAGGAAGGAGGATGCTTGGAGTGTTGATTGTGAAGTGTGAACTGTGAATAATTATTAAAATTGTGACTCTAAATAGACTTTTGTAATTTAAGGAAGCATATTTCAAGCCCTAGAGAAACTAAATGTAATACTAATATTTTTTAAAAGTCTAGCTAAGAAGTCAACATACACAATGACTTCTCTGTCCTTTTTCTTCTTCAAGATAGAAATAAACATCTAAATATTTGATATAAATACATTATAATTGATTTTAAGAGTAAGGCCTTCTTAAAAAAATTGATCAATATAATCCCCAAAGAAAATCAGAGGATCAAACTCATGAGTATGTACATGCAGAGGGGAATCATTAAATTAGGATTTCTAGTTTCAAAACAAAGCAATAATAACCAACAAATAATATTAGCTATTGCAAAGTGTATAAAACAGATACAAATAAAAATACATGGGAGTTAATTTAGATAAATAAATCCTCTCTTTCTGATAAAAATCATTAATTCATTTGTTTCTGGGAACTGAATTGTAAGTTATTTGCAGCTTTCAAGCATGTATGTATTTTCTGAATAATCAAAAATAATCAATCACAGTCCTCATTTATTCTAAAAATACTTTATGTCTTCAGTAATAATTAAGGCTGTTTTAATTTCAGTGCACACACACAACAGAGACATATTTTAGTTGAGAAGCTTTTTTTT
>JAQZBX010079793.1:0-13924 GCA_029593785.1 Cabassous unicinctus
GATAGAGAATTCCTGGCTGGAATTTTTTTCTTTTAATACTTTGACTATGTCATACCACTGTCTTCTTTCCTCCATGGTTTCAGATGAGAAATCAGCACTTAATCTTATTGTGCTTCCGTTGTATGTGATAGTTCTCTTTTTTCTTGCTGCCTTGAGTATTTTCTCTTTGTCTTGAGCATTGGACTTTTTGAGAAGTATATGTCTTGGAGTTGGCCTGTTGGGATTTATACTGTTTGGGGTGCACTGTGTTTCCTGGATCTGCACATCCATCTCTCTCAATAAGATTGGGAAGTTTCCAGCTATTATTTCCTTCAACACTCCTTCTGTTCCCTTTCCCTTCTCTTCTCCTTCTGAGATACCCATAATGCATATGTTTTTGCATTTTGTGTTGTCTGTTAAATCCCTGAGTCCCTGCTGGATTTTTTCTATCTTTTTGTCTATCTGTTCTACTATCTGTTTGAGATCAGATGTATTGTCTTCCACATTACTAATTCTTTCTTCTGCCTCTTCAAATCTGCTGTTATGTGAATCCAGCGTCTTTTTGATTTCTTGCATTGTGCCATTGATTACCATCATATCCGTTATCTTTTTATGTATGTTTACAATTTCTTCGGTGTGTTCTCCCAGTGTCTTCTTAATATACTTAATCTCTTCGTTCACTTCATTAAGTTGGTCCATATTTGTTTGGAAAGCTTTGATTAGTTGTTTGATGTTCTGCTTCTCTTCCTGGTTTTTAGTTTGTTCATTGGGGTGGTCCATGTCTTCCTGTTTCTCAGTGTGATTTGTAATTTTTTGTTGCCCTCTTGTCATTTTATCTTGATGGGTTTATTCAGTTGATTAGCTTCTCTCTCTGCTCTAGAGTTTTATGTAGCTGTTGGTTCTGTGTGTGTGTTAAGTTTTCGCTTTGACACTTTTTCTTCTTATTTTATTTACTTGTTTCTTTCTATGTTGCCTTGAAGGCAAAAAATTAGGGACAGAGGAATCAAAAGATGTGAGAAAGGAAGAAGGATAATAGTAATATTGATAAAAGTTATAAGAGGGGCTGTATAAGACTTACTGAAATGAATATTTAGCTAATATAGGCAGTGTAGAATAGTAGGAAATAAAGTGGAGTACCTACCATGGACTGGCAAACCAAATAGAGGAATATATATATAATGATTTACAAGGCTATAATGATGAGGAGGGAGAGAAAGAGTAAAGAAAGGCTGAAAGGAAAAAGTTAATATTAATTTAAAAAGAAGAAAACAGAATAGATAGAAGAGAAATTTACACCCTTAACTTGTGGGCTAATGAAAAAACTTGGTATGAAAGAACCACAATGGAAAGCAGAAGGCAGAAAGATGAAGGAAGCAAAAGAGATAGCATGGGAAACAAAATCAATATAGACAGAGAATTGGAAATCACTGAAGAAGAAGCACAGCAAAGAAGAGACAAGCTAGTAGCACCTAATTTTAAAAAAAGAAAAAGAAAAAGAAAGAAAGAAATAAGAAGGGGGGAAGAAAGAGGAAAGAAAAGCAAGAGACAAGAGATAAACAGAGAAAAATGAACAACTACACAACCAAGAAGTCAAACAAATCTAAGGAAGAGCAGTGTTCCTCCTTGGGCCCTTGTGGAACCTCTCAGCCTGCTTGTATTTGTCAACCAATTGCCCTGTAAGCTTCTTTCTGCAGGTTTTGAGGCAGATTTTAGATATTAAACTAAATTAAAAAGAAAAATTCATTTTTTATTTTTTAAAGTGACTTCTTTTTTTTTTGGCAAAATAAGGGACCCAAAATATGTCCTCTTCTAGACCACCCCCTTCACTGAGGGGACCCTAACTAGGCTCAAGGACACTAATCAAGCACTTCCCACTTCCTGGCCTTCCCAGGGGAGGTGAAGCTCTGATGCTAGTCAGTGCAGAATGATAAAAATGGCTGACTCCACCCCCTCTGGAGCCTAGCCTGAGTATCACCAGGCTGTTGGGTAAAACAGGCTTCTTCAGTAGATTCGCCTCTCCCCTGAGCCTGGCGCTGTTTCCAGCCAGCTTATCTGCTCCCCAAAGCTATGAAGGGGTCCAGGCAACCAAATTGACAGAAAGGAAACCCTTTTCCACCTTCTGTCAGAACGCTCCCTCTCTCTGAGAATGCTCCCTGTCATAGGCTTGCCGTCAGGGGTTGTGGCATTTCCTTGGGCAGCTCGGTAAGTCAACTTCCTCAGCAGATTTGCCACTCCCCTCAGCGTGGTCCTGCTTCAAGCCAGCTATTTTTGTTCCCCAAAGCTGCAAGGGGTTCCAGGCAGCAAAATCCACAGAAAGGAAAGCCTTCTTGACCCTCCACCAGAATTCTCCCACTCTCCAAGGATGCTCCCTCTCACCAGTTTGTGGGTGGGAGTCACAGGTCAAACCAGCCTTTTTCCCTGAGGGTGGGGCTCAGCTGTCTGTGTTAACCTCCACGGGCTGGGTTAAAACTCACGAATCTCCTCCGAGCAATCCACACCTCCAAGCTGCCTGCAGAAAGATGTCCCAATCTTCTCGCTCTGTGCACCCACAGCACAGACCCCCAGTCAGGACCCTGTCCCCAATCAGCCATCCTCAGGGAGCTAGTTAGTGAGTGCCTTCCTAAACTGATGCCATTTTCCTTCCTCCTGTGATTACCTTTTAAACTGTTAGTTATTCCACCTCCTTGCTAATGATAAGGTGATGGGCTCCAGTGAGTATTGATTTCCGCACCTATGGCCTTTCTGGAATATTCAGGGCCAAGGAGGAGGTCCCAGAAAAAGAAACTGGGGCCTCAAGTTTAAACTCAAAGTCCCAGCAAGGTCTTGCAGTCATGTGTCTACTGGCCATGCAGTCTGCTGGCCATGTTGTCTGTCAGCCATGTTGTGGGTCATCTTCTTCTCCATTACCTTGTACTAACCAGACTCAACTCCTGCCTCAGAGAGTTCATGCCCTTATTTTTAAGGGTGTTGCTAAGGGGCAATGATAATTCTTCTGTAGTTACTTCCTGCTGGTTAGGGTAGTAGTCCCTGCCTGACAGGGCATAATCCTCTCTGACTATTCTATTGAGGTTGAGGGAAGATGCCAACACCATGGTTGGAAATGGATGAAAAGCCCGTGTGACTAATATCTTGTTTTGGAAGTCAGTGACTTTGGAAGAAATAAACTTAGAATTTTGAAGCTATATGGCCCCACTAAAGCATGAAGAAGATGGTGGTAAGTGGTCCCCAAAAGGGGGGCCAGCTATGACATACAGCATCATGAGAGTGAGAAAGTCCAGGTGCTTCCAGAGGCTGAATCCTCCTGAAGCTGGTGGGCTTCATTTTGCAGGTTTTGAATTCTGTTTAGGACTATTCCAGAGTAATTTAGAGAAAAAGCATTTTTCTTGAGAAACAGGTATGTCTCCACCACCACCACCACCACCACCACCCCCCGTGCTGCTGTTAGCATATTAAGGGCTCTGCAATTTTGCAGTACTAGAGCAGCAGGAGAGTTTTTTTGCTCTTTTAGGAATTCTAAGGCACAGCTAGTTTCTTCTATGCTGTTAGTTAGAATAGATAATGGGGTTTGGTATAAATTCCCAATCCCAGTTTTCTATGGTGGTGGTTATGCTTAAGACAGCTAGCTAACAGGGGGATGAGAAGAGGCATTACCCTTTAAGTTACTGAATAGGGAGAAAGTACAGGAAATGAAAAGACACGCTTTCTTAAGGGGTGCCTGTCTTGCCTTCCCCCTAGCAATAGGCATTTGGGCTAGAGTTAGAAGTAACAGCTGGCTTTGACACAGACACTACTTAACTTTGTCTTTTGAGAGGTGTTTCAGGCTGTCCAATGACTGGCATACGTACATCCAGTCAGGTGCTTTTGGTGAGCTGGCACTTTCCTGGACAGCTGGATTCACTTGGAATAAGTGCACCCAGCTGGCAATCCCTTTTACTTTCACTGCTGTGGGAGTGATCAGAACCACAGAATAAGGTCCCTTCCATTTTGCCTCTAATTGAAGGTGGAGCCTGGTCTCCTGCCAAGTTTTGATCAGAACCTGGTTTTCAGGTAATGGGTGAGGAAAGATTATCCATAGACCATCTTGAACAGGCTAAGCTGAAGTGGGTCCACAGGGATTGGGGATGAAACATGCCATTTATACTGCCAATTTAGTGGGGCCTGACACTGAAGCTCTTATTATAGGAATGAAATATACTGTACTACATACTGTTCCCAATCACTATTACAGACCTCTGGTGTCAATCCTGAGCCCCCAGTGGGGCAGCCTGTATTGCAAGTTGAATTTGCAGGCTATAGCACACTTAGGGGAATCAGAAAGGCTGTGGAGAAAGAGGGCTTGGGTTTAGGGGGCAAGGAAGGTGCCCCTAGGATATGATAGTTCTAATCATGTGTTGCAAAAGCAAATGTGGGTGTACTTATTGCCACAGGTACCAACTTAGAAATAACAGATAGGCAGCCCAACATTGTTTTAGTGAAACTTTGGAGCAGGCTCCCTAAGTACAAGATATTTATGAAAATGTCTCTTCAGAGTGCTGAGGGAGAAGGGAAAATAGGAAGAAAAAAAAAGCTGCCATCCCAGCTCCAAGAACCTTCTGCTCTCCCAGAGGAAGCCTGGTAAGCACCCTTCCTCCTACCATAGGGGAGGGGTCAAGATCCCTGGATGAGAGCAGTAACTGGGGATCCCAGGTATTGTAGGCCACATGTATAGTTAATTTTTCTCCTACTCACCAACTAAGAGTGTTAACCTTGGTACACAAAGGAGCTGAATGTACTTTAATTCATGACAATGTAGCATGATTCCATGGGCCTCTGCTGGCTATGGGTGGCTACGGGGGAAAGAACAATTTATGCTAAGCAACAAAATTTAGTTTTAAATATTGGACAATTACTTCCCCCAAAGACATACAGTGTATATATCTCCTATACCCAAATTTACTTTAGAAATTGACATTCTCCAGAATGCTACTTATAGACTACCAGAGGAGAATTCTGCCTCCAATGCAGAGTAATAAAGATGGTGCTAAGGGGACAAGCTAAATCACCCCCAGTAAAGGTGACCAACTCTGAATAACTGTGGTGACCAAACAGTACAAATTCCTGGGGGGTGGAGGCACCAGAAATTACTGCTACAATTGAGGACTTAGAAAGTGTAGGGGAAATAATAACTACCCATAACCCCTTCAATAGTCCTGTATGGCCAGTATGAAAGCAAGTGATAACTTCTTGCAATGAACCAGCAATTTTTAGGACCACTGCATACAGTGGTGGTTTTGCTTTATTTAAATCATGATAATCTACTGTTATGCACCATGTTCCATCAGGCTTTCATACTGGCCATACACTTGACTAAGTTAATATTGATGAGTAATTAGATTGTGAGTTGTTATAACTGCTTCTGACTCACAGAAAGAGAATGCCAAACTCAGGGATTTAAAATATCAGTCCCAGAATACTATATAATTCAGAGCCCAGAATAAGACAAGGATTACTCAGGAAAATATAAAAAGGCTAATCATTTCAAGAGCAAGAAGATTATGCAGGGATATAGTTAAACAAGTTTTGGAGGACTAAAAAATTTTGAAGAAATACCAACTTCAGGGAGAAACTGCCAAGCTCCAGGCCTGGAAGAACAAAAATATAAGGATTAGAATCATCAAAACTAAAGGGAATATTTTGTTCTTCAATGGAAAACTATGTAATAGTTTAAATCACATCTTTCCTCACTGTCTAAATCTAGCATTTCAATGCCTTTGAACTCTGCAAATTATAGATAAATGCTAGCAAGACAAAAACAAAAAGTTGGCTATAAGCCTGCAAATTCTATTAAGTGGAGATACCATTGACTTTCTTCCTCTTTTCTGGAAGAGGATGATTTTGCCACATTTGCACATTCGTTTCAATATTACTGATTAATGAACATTTGAGATCTATGGATTCTCCTTTGAAATCTTGCCAGAAAGGTTTATGAAATTGTTAGTCATTGAGAATAGAGCTGTTTTAGATAAAATAGAGAGCTCTGAAGGGGAAATACATGTTTTTGTTTGTTTGTTTGTTTGTTTGTTTGTTTATGGGAATAATGGACTTAAATCCTTGTAGACTTCTCTGAGACTTTCAATATTACTAAAAAGATCAGGAAAGTAGTCAAAGCAATAAAAGAAAGCAAAGAAAAAGTTATCCATTAAAACTTTCAGGGTTGATGAAAATATTCTATATGCACTATCCAATATGATAGCTATTAGGCAAGTTTCACATGATCTCCAAGAAGTTAGAGCCCCCTGGACCACCAGCCCCAGCAACAGCATGAGAAGAAGAGAGAAGCAGTCACTGCTGGGGAGTCCTAGCCTAACTTGAGAATCGCCCATCTTCCATGGCTTCCATACCAGACCCCCTGAAGAAGGGAAGGACCTCAGAGGGCTCTACCTTGTCGTGTACCATCAATAAATGCACTGGACCCAGCCAAAATAATAATTAGCAGAATTGATGAAGGAGACCAGAAAATAAAAATGAAGAGAAAAATTTATAGTTACCTCAGTACATCTGGTAACAATACCTATAGCTTTAGGTGCTTAAAAGTAGTTAGGTTCATAATTAAAGGGAAATTATATTCAGCTATTTGCCCTTATGTCTGTTACTGCTATTATCATTGTGATCATGTAATTTTAAAAATTTTAATAATTAAAATAAAATACCAAAACAATAGAGGAAAGCTGGTAATTACTTTAGACCACATATCCTAAAATTGTTACTAAACTGCTAGCCAGCAAGGTAAACAAAAAAAATCTTCATTTTTGGGCTATTTCTAAAGTTTGATGAATTTGTGATTGGTATAAATAAGCCATATATTTATAGAATCCAAAGAACAGAGTTATTGTAAAATCTACCTGCAGACATATATTTAATTTATATGAAGAAGAAGCACTGGAAAGATATTTTTGGATATTTGAAATAGGTTTAGCATTTTAGGTATTAGTGTGCATCATGTAGAAAAATTGACAAACTACAAAGCAATAGTATTTCACAAAATGGAATGTCAATTTTAACTGTTAAAACATAAATATCTTATCCAAAATTTTAAGGAGAAATAAAACCTAATTTCCAAAGAGAAAAATGGGTAAAGAAATTGGACTGAAAATTTACAAATTAAATCTTACACATGGATATAAAATGGAAAAATTAGTAAAATAATGTGATAATACATCACTAATTTTCTCATATGAACAGAAAAAATAATTTCAAAAATAGTTTCTTTAAAGCTGGTTAAAAGGCAGTCAGACAGATACCATGATACTCTGCTGATAGTAGTGGGAACTGATGTTCTATTCTAGCAGTTACACATTTTACTAAAACAGTCAATTTAATGAATCACTTTTATTGGGCTGAAGGTCGTATTTGAAAGTATGATTTTAAAAGTCATCATAACTATAAACAATAATAAATTGTAATAATAAATCAATTGAATACAAAATGGTCTCCAAAAAGAAGGTAGAATTAATGAGAGTTTTCTGCAGGTCATAGGATAATCTGAGTTGGAATATAAATAGAATAACATTAACAGTGAAATGAACTTATAATTAAGTGGAGACAGGAAGAGTCTATTCTTAAAGTGTAGAAGATAAATAAAGACAGAAGATGAAGAGGAGAATAAGCAAGAGAAAGAGGAAAGGGAAACCAATAATTCCGGGATTGAAAGTAGGGATGAAGGAAGGAATTACAGAATAAAAGGGGAGGGGGAAGGAAAGAAAGGAAAAGGAAGGCACAGAAATTTGTGGTACGATATTGTATTCAGAAAAGGAGAATGAGAGTTATAAATATGTGGGGATGTGACATGTTCAGATTTATTTCAGTACTGTGATAAACTGTGATTCCATAAAGCAAAACTAACCATTCCTGATGATTTTCTGTTCTGAATCTGGATGTTAATAAAAATGCTGTCATCACCAACTTTATACATTCTTAAAGTGACCAGAGCACCACAATTTGACAAATCCTATAACGGCTCTGCTCTGAACTCCACAAGTAAATATTCAATTAGCATGAACCAACAGAAACTTTAGAGACAAGTTATGAATATTTATGCATCCCCATTTTAACTACAGATGCCTTAAAAATAAAATGTACTTCCAGAAATAAAAAATTAAAAATGCTATTTTTGTGACAAACCTAAAAATGTTGGGAGATTGCAATGTATTTGGAAACACATATAGTGATATTAAAACATACAGAATTTGCTCCCAAACAGAACATGATGATATGAAATTGATACTAAAAAGAGAACCATTGAGTCAAGTATTTCCAAGCTACTCATTTACTAAACATGAAATAAGTTAATAAAATTTTGACCTGATACACCCTTAATGTACCACATTGTTAAATTCTGATGATTAGAAATAGGAAAATAGAGGTATCTCCTTATTTTGAAAAGTTTTTTCATATTAATTAAAACTAAATATCAAAATCAAGAATCATTTTGCAAGTTTTATTGCTACCACTTTTTCTAATGATGTCCACATGTCCTTGTTTCCCAGACTATAGATGAGATGATTCAGGGTGGAGGGTAATGCTGTGTAAAACAAAGATATAAATAATTTCAGTGAAGAAGATTTGTAATTTTTTGCAAAATATGTAGTAAACCCAGAAAACAGGAATAGCATCACCACGGTGAGGTGGGTCAGACAGGTTGAAAAAGATTTTTGTCTTCCATTTACAGAGAACAGTGGTAAAAATGTGAACATAAGAAACATCCATTAAAATGAAACACACAAAAACAAAACAACAGCTAAGAATAATAAGTGCATCTTCTAAAATATGCTCTTCATAACAAGAAAGTGTAAGCAGTGATGGAATATCACAGAAGAACTGATGGACTATGTTGGACACACAAAAACTGACAGAAAATGTACCTGCTACATGAGTGGAGCCATAAACACATGCACTGAGCCATGATGCTGTAGCCATCTGCACACAGGCACCTCTGTGCATGATGCCCTCATTGTGCAGAGGATGGCAGATGGCAGCATAGTGGTCATAGGACATCACCATAAGGAGGTCAACCTCTGTGTCACAGAAAAATTAAACATGAAACATTTGCATGGCACAACCTAGGAAGGAGATGGATGACTGTTGGTCAGAAAGTTCATAATGGATTTAGGGACAGTGGCAGAAATGTAGCAGATATCAAACAAGGACAAATTCTTCAAGAAAAAATACATGGGAAGTTGGAGATGCTGGTCAATGGTGGTGGCAATAATAATGAGGAGGTTCCCCAGGACTGCTTCCAGGTAAATGAGGAAGAAGAGTGTGGCATACAGTCTCTGTAGCATCTAGTCATCAAGGAATCCCATAAGCATGAATTCCATTATGATGGTCGTGTTGATAAATTTCTCAGGCATGCTAATTCTTCAGAATGAAAATAGAAAAAACAAAATACAGCATTCTTATTCAGAGCTTCTTATTCAGAGCTCTCCACAGAGCTCTCTTCTGCGAGTGTCTTAATGCTTTTCTCTTATGAATGTTGTGCTTAGATTTATCAGTCTATTATGGAGTAATTCTAACATGTGAAACTGATTTCCTTTTAAAATACATACAGTGCATAATAATATTAATATGAACATTAATAAATCTGCCTGTGTGCTTTGTATGAACACTGAAGTGCTAAGTCACTTGCTGTGCCTTTGGGCTCTGGAAGGAAGAAGTAATGGTTTTAAAGCATCTTCTGAATATCTAAGAGCTAAATTTCTTTATTAAAATGGTCAGTAAAATATGTTATCCTTTTTGTACAAAGTTTTATAATCCTTCTTTCTTAAAAAATCCTTAGATATTTTTGGACTGTTCTTTGCCCCCAGCAGAAAATATTTCAATTTCCTAAGAATAGGGTAATCTGTAAACTTTCCAGAGCTGTGTAAAATGTTGCAATGATGGATGACAAAATAAAGGAAATATATATTGATATATCATTGGATAAATCCATATTTAAAATCTCTATAAGTGTTTTTTGTGCAAATGTGTGTGCACAAGTAAGTAATTTCACATATCTGAACAATATAGATAATTATAAATGAATTGTACGTATATGGGTGTGTGTTGTTGTCAGGGTGTGGTGCAAAGGAAGAGTCAGACAAGTTGATGCAAATGAAGCAGAGGGCTGCAGCTCACTCAGGCAAAACAGCCCAGAGATCACTGTGACCCTTTCTTTTATTTAGCTAAAAACAACCCATAAAATCTCCCCCCCCAACCTTGCTCTCCCACTATGTTTCTCTTACTACAGCAAGAACACTGCCTTCTCTGGCAGTTTACCAAGGGGCATAAGTATAAACATTGTTTCTAGCCCTAAATGCCTTAGTCTATCTAATGTCTCAGCTTGGTGTGTGAGAGCGCTACCTGTTTGTGAGTTCCCAGACAATCTTTCTTGGGAATTTAGACAATAACATCTGTGTGGTGAGTTCATTTCACTTTGCCTCCTCCCACTGATATCTGCAGTATGCAGTGTCCCTGGAGACATTTACTAATGTGTCTCTGCCAGCTGGCATGCTTTTTGAATGCTTAACCCTTTATGCTCTGACTCTCAGCATCTTCTCCAACAGGTGTGCTTATATTTGAGAGTGCTATTGGAAAACTTTCCATATATCATATCTCATCCCTCTCTTTACTTCCCCCAAAAGGATAGTGGGCCTTGTTCTCTAAGAGCTACAATGGTGGAATTAGTATTTCAATTACTAAGTGAAAATATCAGAATGAGAAGATCAGAACCTGATACACATTTTTATGGCTTGTACAGGGAAAGTATGAGCTATTGAATCAATGCAAAAATAAAGAGAAATCAGGACAGATTAGTTTGTTTGATACTTACTTGGCAAAATGTATTGAACTAAATTGATTTGAAAATAGTCCTAACTATTCAAGCATGGAGTCATCTCCAAGTGTCTCATCATTCTTATTTTGAGGATTTTATATCAAATAAACCAACCTATACAGTATATATTTTTTTAATGTAGCATGTCCTTTCCTAGTCTTCTGCTCTCATCTGCACTAACAGCATGAAAGAAGCCCAGGGTGTAAGGAAGCTATCACTCATGATACACTAAATTTGGCTCACCATGTAGAAATCAACAGTCTCTCAATTCCATCTCTCCCTTAAGGGTATTTTTTTATGCAGTGTAGATCTGGAGACAGAGATTAAAATAATACTGTACATTTTCATGCTCACAAAGTGGGCCCTCTTGAGAAATTGGGTCTGGATGAAAAGGATTGTATTATATTCCTTATGTGCTTTCTAGACGCCAATTCAGTACCACACTGAATTTTCTCTCTTAGGCGTTTAGATCTAAAATATCATAAGATGTATGTATTTCCTGGAGTTCCCAAATGGCTAATTAAATTGTGATCTAACTAGTTAAAAATTGAGTTCAGTGCCTTGTTTTCCTGTGAGACCATGGAAAGCTGGGGATTTGAAGCCCATGGAGCCCAGATTTTCAATCCAGTGCTGTGAAGTTTAAATTTGTGTGTCACCTTAACAATGGGAGAGTGTCCAGTTGTTTGGTCAAACAAGCACTGGCTTGATTGTTACCGTGAGGATATTTTGTGGACTTAAATTATCAGTAAGTTGAATTCATCTATGGCTAATTACATCTGCATTCAACTGAGGAGATTTCTTTCACAATGAGAGATGCCTTATGCAATCAGCTGAAGCCCTTAAAAGAAGTAATGATTTCACCAATTCTTTTTCAATATATCTTTGGCTATTCAGGCCCTCTTGTCCTTCCAAATAAATTTCATAGTTAGTTTTTCCAATTTAGTAAAAAATACTGTGTTGATTTTTATTGGGATTGCATTAAATCTTTAGATTAGTTTGGCTAGGACAGACATCTTAATGATGTTTAGTCTTCCTATCCATGAACAGGGAATATTCTTCCATTTATTTAAGTCTTCTTTGATTTCCTTCAACAGTGTTGTGTAGTTTTCTGTGTATAAGTCATTTACATCTTTATTTCTAGGTATTTGAATATTTTAATTACTATTGTAAATGGTATTTTTTCTTGATTTCCTCCTCAGATAGCTCGTTATTGGTGTACAGAAATGCTACTGATTTTTGAGCATTGATCTTATAGCCTGCCACTTTACTGAACTCACTTATAAGTTCTAGAAGCTTTGTTGTAGATTTCTCAGACAATCATGTCGTCTGCAAATATTGAAATTTTTACTTCTTCCTTTCTAATTTGGATGCATTTTATATCTTTTTCTTGCCTCAGTGCTCGAGCAAGTACTTCTAAGACAATGTTAAATAGGAGCAGTGATAGTGTGCATCCTTTTCTTGTTCCCGATCTTAGAGGGAAAACTTTTAGGATTTCAATATTGAAGATGATATTAGCTGTGGGTTTTTCATACTTACCCTTTACCACGTTCAGAAACTTTCCTTCTATTCCTATCTTTTGCAATGTTTTATCAGGAAAGGGTGCTTTATTTTGTTGAATGTTTTTCTGCTTCTATAGAGATGATCATGTGATGTTTTTCTTTCAATCTCTTTATGTGGTGTATTACATTGATTGATTTTCTTATGTTGAACCATCCTTGCATACCCAGGAATAAAACCACTTGATCATGGTGTATAATTAGTGATATGTTGTTGAATGTGATTAGCAAGTATTTTGTTGAGGATTTTATTATGTAGATTCAATAGAGAGATTGGTCTGTAATTTTCCTTTCTTGGGACATCGTTGTTTGTCTTTGGTATTAGGGTAATGTTGGCACCATAGAAGGAGTTAGGCAATGTTCCTTCCACTTCTATTTTTAGGAAGAGCTTAAGCAGGATTACTGTTAGTTCTTTCTGGAATATTTGGTAGATTCACCTGTGAAGCCATCTGGTCCTGGGCTTTCCTAGTATGGGAGGCTTTTGATGACTGATTCTCTCTCTTTACATGTAATTGGTCTGTTGAGTTCATCACAATGTATGGCTGATGTAAGTAATTCCTTGAGAGTAATAACACTGAAAGTTAACGGATTAAACTCACCAGTCAAGATTCACACACTGGCAGAATGGATAAGGAAATATGAGCCATCTAATGCTGTCTACAATAAACTACCTTAGACCCAGGGATTCAAGGAAGCTGAAAGTTAATGGCTGGAAAAAATTTCACAAGCAAACAATAACCAAAAAAAGGTTGGAATAGGTATACTAATATCGGACAAAATAGACTTTAAGTGTAAAACTATTATAAGAGACAAAGACAGACACTGTCTATTAGTAAAAGGAGTAATCTTTCAAGTAGAATGAACAATCATAAACATTTATGCACTTAATCAGAGTGCCTCAAAATACATAAGGCAAACACTGGAAAACTAAGTGGAGAAATAGATGCCTCGACAATTATAGTGGGGGACTTTAATACACCATTATCACCATTGGACAGAACATCTTGACAGAGAATCAATAAAGAAACAAAGACTCTGAATAGTACTCTAGATTTTCTGGACCTAATGGACATATACAGAATGCTACACTCAAATACAGCAGGATATACATTCTTCTCATGTGCACATGGATCATACTCCAAGATAGACCTCAGGCTAGGCCACAGAAATAATCTCAATGAATTCAGAAAGATTGAAATTATACAAGGAAATTTCTCTGACCACAATGGAATGAAATTGAAAATCACTAAGGGCCAGAGAACCAGATTAGGCACAAAGATATGGAAGTTAAACAATACACTCTAAGAAAAACAGTGGGTCAAGGGGAAATCTCAAAAGAAATCAGTAATTACCTTGAAACAAATGAAAATGACAATACAACATATCAAAACATATGGGATGCAACAAAATCTGTACTGAGAGGGATTTCATAACCTTAAATGCATATATCAAAAAGAAGAAAGAGCTAAAATCAAAGACCCAACAGCACACTTGGAGGAATTGAAAAACAACAACAAACTAACCCCAAAGGAAGTAGAAA